>PVJN01004422.1:0-90521 GCA_004026805.1 Lasiurus borealis | reverse complement strand
TCATCTCCTCTTGGGTCTTTCTAAATTTATTGACCTTTTCTAGGAAATTCTTGAAAAACCTTATAACTGTGGTTTTGAACTCTATATCCAGGAATTTTTTTCTTCCATTTCTTTTGCTTGTGATCTGTTTCTTTGTCTCTGCATTTTCACTGCTTCCCTGAGTTGGTAGAGTAGCTTTGTGTGTTAGTTGTCCTATATCGCCCAGTAGCTCCACCTCCCCAGTTACTTGAGGTAGACACTCGCGGTGCACTCCTTTGTGGACTGTGTGTACAGCCTTGTTGTAGTTAAGTCTTGACTGTTGTTGGTATCACTGGGGAGAATTGACCTCCAGGCCAATTGGGTGTGAAGATCAGCTGTGTCTACGCCAGGAGAACTTTTGTGCTGGAGTCAGCCTTACGAGACAAGACTTTCAAAATTACAAAAGTTTCTGTTCTTGGCTTGGATGGGTTAGTCTCAGGACTGAGCAGATAGCTTTGGCTTCCCATCAGCCCTGCCCTATGAGGCCCCTGGGTCTCAATGTCCCTTGGTAATTGCTACAGCCCTCTCTGCACGCTTTTGTATGTGCCTTTCACAGCTCCACTGAGTTTCCATGCACTCCGGGAACCCTTATGAGTCTGAGCCCTCAGAATCTTGCCTGAAACTGGAGTTCAGCACAGATTTCCTCTTTCTCCCACAAGAAAAAGCCCAGCAGTACAATAGCAGTTAATCCTCTCTGCATGCACTCATGCACACGCATCTCCAGACCTCTACCTTTCACAGCTCCCCTGAGTCTCCATGCACTCCTCTCTTTTCATGACAGTCCAGATTCCCCCTGTAGGAGTCTTACCTGGAACTGGGGTTCAATGAAATCAGGAGTTTCCATCTCCATCCTGTTAGAGGAAGCCAACCACGCACTCCGCCACCCACTCTCTCCACGCATATGTCTCCATACCTCAGCTTTTTGCAGCTCCTCTGAATCTCTGTGAGCCTCTCAATTTCGTTTAGTGTAGAATTTCCACTCAGCCAGATTTCCTATGGTTCTGGATGATGTCTATTCTGTCTTTTATCTGTAGTTTGTGGTTCTCCAGCTTTAATATGAATTATAATTTAAACTGTTGTGCGAAGCAGCAGTTTAGGTGTTCACATATGCCACCATCTTGGTTTCTCCTCAACTCTTTTAAATCTGTGTATAGAGAGAACAAAAAAAAAAGAAGAAAAAGAAGAAGGAATTTAAAAAAAATAAAACAAAACAAAACTAGAAAATAGCAAATTAGGCCACTAGAGAGACACAGATTAGTAAAACATGGTTTATATACTTAGTCAATTAATTTTCTTCAGAAGAAAATATACAGAGAAATAAAATAAAATATAATGGGCCCTAGCTGCTTTGGCTCAGTACACAGAGCTTCAGCCTGTGGACCAAAGGGTCCTGGGTTTGATTTTGGTCAAGGGCACATACCTCAGTTGCAGGTTCTTCCCAGTCTTGGCCTTGATCAGGGACCATGCAGGAAACAATTAATCGATGTGTTTCTCTCACATCAATATTTATCTCTGACTTTCTCTCTTTTTTCCACTCTCTCTAAAAATCAATGGAAAAATATTCTCAGGTGAGGATTAAAAAATAATAAATAAATAAATAAATAAATAAATAAATAAATATAATATAATATAATATAGTATAATATAATATAACCTGGTAAAAGCTATTATAGAGATATGAACTTAGTGCTGATGGAGGACAGGGCAAGTGTTTCTTGAGGGAGTTCAAAGTTCTCACAGCACTTAAGATGTATATTGAATAAATAACAGCAACCTGCCAAAAATGAAAGAAAAATGCAAATGTGGTATTCCACACCATGGGAAAGAACAGTCCAAAAGTCTGGCATTTATTTGCAGGAGGAGAAGCTCACTGAAAAAGGATCATCAGATTCATGAGGAATGCAAATGCAGGAGACACTGCAAGGCCTGGAAGAAGCCAGAACAAAAAGGTTCTTCTAGCCAGTGAGAAAGTGGTTCTCCAGCTTTAATATGAATCATAATTTAAACTAAACAAGTGCATTTGGCTCTTTGCAGGAATGAAAGTCAAACTTGTCTGATAGGTTCTAGTGCAAAAGGAAATAGGTTTATTAAGGTGACAACCTGGATAAATGGTGGACTCCCACCACAAAGACCATCTCACCTGCCGAAACCGGTTTGGCTCAGTGGATAGAGCGTCAGCCTGCGGACTGGAAGGTCCCAGGTTCGATTCCGGTCAAGGGCATGTATCCTGGTTGTGGGCACGTCCCCAGTAGGGGGTGTGCAGGAGGCGGCTGATCGATGTCTCTCTCTCATCGATGTTTCCAACTCTCTATCTCTCTTCCTCTCTGTAAGAAATCAATAAAATATATTAAAAAAAAAAAAAGACCATCTCACTACCAGCACAAACCCATAGTTCTTATAGATTTAGGGATGGGAGGGCTTTCTTCCTCTATCTAATCACCCTGCTAACTTTTGCCATGTCTGTGCCCTATCCATTCACCTTTCTAATGTTTGGCATGCTCAGTGTGAGAATCTCCCCCTGCACCATCTTGGCCAATGGGGGTGACTCCCCAAGTGTTCCATGGCTGTCTACAGTAATTAAATCACCTGGAGGAGGGCTTGTTGAAATCAAGATCATGGGACCAAGGAGTTTACTTTCAGTAGGTTTAGGGTGGGGTCCAAGACTGCTTTGCCACCAAGTTCCCAGGAGTGCTAACTCTGCTGGTGCAGGGACAACCTATGAGATACCCTGATATAAAGTGTTCTGATTTCATCCTGAGGGTTCTAATAGATCATAATGAGAGACAATGAAGAACTTTATGGGAGAGATGTGCATATCAATGGCTTTGGCTTACAGTGTGAGATGTCACTAGAGTATAGACACCTGGTAACATCAGGAAAATCAATTAGGATTTATTAAATACTAAAGGCCCGAGGGGGGCTGTCCTGTTCCAAATCTGGAACTCCTTGAGGGATGTCTGACTGTCCCCTCACAATCCAGGACCGCTGGGTCCCAACTGCTCACCTGCCTGCCTTCCTGATTGCCCCTAACTGCCTCTGCCTGCCAGCCTGATCAATCCCTAACCCCTCCACTGCCAGCCTGATTGATGCCTAACTGCTCCCTTAACAGCCTGTTTGCCCCTAACTGCCCACCCCTGTGGGCCTGCCTGGTCACCCCTAACTGCCCTTCCCTGCAGGCTCAGTCACCCCCAACTTTCCTCCTCTGCCAACCTGGTCACCCATAACTACCCTCCCCTGCTGGCCTGATCACCCACAACTGCCCTCCCTTGCAGGCCATCTTGTGGTGGCCATCTTGTGTCCACATGGGGGCAGTCATTTTTGACCACTGAGGGGCAGTCATCTTGTGTGTTGGAGTGATGGTCAATCTGCATATTACTATTTTATTAGATAGGATAGAGGCCTGGTGAGTGGGTGGGGGCCAGCTGGTTTGCCCTGGATGAGGGTGGGGGTTCCCTTGGGGCATGGGGTGGCTTGGGCAAGGGGCCTGTGGTGGTTTGCAGGCCAGCTATGCCCCCTGGCAACCCAAGTAGAGGCCCTGGTATCTGAGATTTATTTATCTTCTACAATTGAAACTTTGAGCCTGCAG
Organism: Lasiurus borealis; assembly: GCA_004026805.1. Classification (NCBI taxonomy): domain Eukaryota; kingdom Metazoa; phylum Chordata; class Mammalia; order Chiroptera; family Vespertilionidae; genus Lasiurus; species Lasiurus borealis. The sequence continues at coordinate 86,917 of PVJN01004422.1, read as the reverse complement.
TGGAGCCAAGCCTTCTGCTTGCACATCCTTAAGCAGCAGCCTACCAGCACATGCTTCATGGGGGCAGCCACTGAAACTTTGTTGCCTTGAGTGGAAGCCTGCTGGCCAGGGTGTGCAGAAAGCTTGATTTCCTCCATTGCCAGAGGCAACCCAAGCCTCCCTCCTGCTCTCTCTGTGGCCATAGCCACCTTGGTTGGGTTAATTTGCATACTTGCTCTGATTGACTGGTGGGCATGGTTGATGGGCATGGCTTGTGGGTGTAGCAGAGGTGTGGTCAATTTGCATGTTACTCTTTTATTAGATAGGATTCTAATTGTGATAGAAATAAGAGCTTCCTATCCTAGTAGAAAGTGAAAGGAAGAGAAATGGCTAAGAAATATTTCTCAGGTATAAGCAGAAGAATTTGGCATCTTCTTGGATTTGAGAGTTAGAAAGAAAAAAAAATAGTGAGAAATAAGAGTCTTAGCCCGAAGAGTAAGATTACATGCTGTTTACTAAATGAAAGATAAAATATTGGAGCAGGTCTCAAGAAAGAGGATAATATGGCTTCTATTTCCAGTAATACTGTTTTATAGATAGTTTTAAAAACATCCTTGTACAATGTTGAATTAAAAAGTAAATCCTTTTTAGAGCACTGCAAATACTCTTTGTGAATTATAATGATAGATATATTGTATGTCACTATACATTTGTCCAAACCATGGTATGTACAACACCAGGAGTGAACCCTCAGGTAAACTATGAACTCTGGGTGATTGTGATGAGCCAATGTAGATTCATCCTTGGTTTAAAAAAGTAATACTATTCTGGTGAGGATGTTATAGTAAGGAAGGCTATGCTTGTGTGCGGGCACTGGACAATGGGAACTTTCTGTTCTTCCCTTTTAATTTTTCTGTAAACCTAAAGCTGCTCAAAAAATAATAATAAAGTCTTAACACAAATATTTCATTTCAGAGTTCAGCTTTTTACTAAATGTGTTACAAAAGAGATTTTGGTCAAAGATACCAATGCCCATGTCATCATCAGACTCCTCAGATTCTCCTTCTTTTGTTTCTACTTTCTTCTCAGCTGGGGCAACATCAGGAAGGAGGGTGGAGAGGTGGGGGATAGGAGTGTAGGACTTCCTCCTGAAGCTTGTCTATCAGCCCCTACATTATAGATGAGGCTTCAGATGTTGACATTGACTAGAGGCTTTGCAACAGGTCTGCCCAGAAAGGTTCAACATTTACCTAGGCTGCTTTAATGAGGGCATTGATCTTATCTTCCATCACCAGACACCTCATTGTCATGCAGGATGAGGGCTAAGTAGATGCAGACTAGCTTCCAGATGGAAGCCATGGGTGGGCCTGCCAGGTACAGTGCTAGTCATGGGATGAAGTCTTAAATGTTTTTGACAAAGGAGTGGCATATAGTGTTAAATAGTACTCCGAAGTTATAGAGGATGCAGAACAAAAAGTTGTTTGGATTTGGCCTACTCTTACCACTTACTCAGTGAAGAGAAAAAAAAGCCAAACTGTAGTCAGTTGGACAGTGCATGGGAGTTAAGAAAGTGGGCATACCAAGTGTTACTATTCTTTAAAAAAAATGTGATAAGGAAGGAAAAGAAGGGTATAGGAATTTGATGGATGATTGGGTCAAGATAAATTGGTGATGGTTGCTTGAGGACAAGAAGAATTTTGAGCATGTTTGGAGGGATGCCAGTAGAAAGAAAATATCCAAAATTCTTAAAATTAGATATAACTAACTAAGGAAAGCCCATAAAATGCAGAAAGTATTAAAAGATACTAGCCAGAGAATGCTCCCTTTTCTACTCTCTTCCATATCAATAGTAGCTAAAATTGCTGCCTCTAAGGACACTTTTTGAATGTGGGGGAAATGATTCTTGGTTTATAAGTTAAGGGCACTTCACTGCTTTACTTTATTTTATAATCAAACCAACTTCAATTTTTAAGCTCTGTCCTATTGGACTACTGTGAAACTTGTCAGTGCTGTGAAAATCTGCCCCTGTCCAACAGAGCTATGCTTTGATTCTGGGTCACATGAAATGACAGGGCTTCTGGCATTTGCAATCACCCTTGCAATTACCAGAGTTATCCCTTGACCCTTTGTATGGCTCCTTCAAATTTGGTATATCTTTGGGGTGTTCACACCTCCTTGGGAATCTACTGTGACACTTCCTAAGGGGCCCCTGCTGAGGCTCAACAATGACTATCCCCTTGGGAGTCCCAGCTTTTCAGGCATTGCCCTAAAGCAGGCAAATACCTCAGTCTTCAGGATCCACCAGTTCCTCCTCTCCCTTGACTTTGGGGACCCTCTGTGTGCTCTGGAGCAGCATTTGTTCCTTTATGTTTTTCCAAGGCACTCTATCTCTGTCTTCAACTTACACCCCCACCCCTCCTTCTTCCTGCTTCCTTCAAAACCTAAATCCTCCCAAGGTTTGAGGCTTTGAAGAAATAAAAGAACAATTTTCAAGCCAGTTCCAGTTTCTGTTCTGTGTGGAGGGAGAATACTCAGACACACTCAGGCATACCGATACATCATGTGTCAGCATAGATACTATAGTTTTCATATGCATTGGTTCATTTACTTCTCATATAACCACACAAGAGAGACAGTATTATCTCCTTTTTTATAAGTAATAAAATAGAGGCTTATGGAGATTAAGTCATTTGTCCAAGTTTTAAAAGATAGTACATAATAAAACTAAGAATGCAACTGAAAAAAATAATCTTATCAGCAAATCCATCCTCCAACCTCTGCCTAATGATAAGATTTCTAAAGGTAAAATAATAAGGACCTCTTCCTAGATCTATTGAACTACAAGGAGCTTCACAAAGGGCTGCCATGTATGTATAGTTATATAGATTTCAAAGTCATGGTTTGCTACAGAAATATATAAAAATTAACATTAACATGAATATAACATCTAATATTTATTTTACAATTACTATATTAACTCTAGACTTTTTGAGGACAAGGTTAGTACTTCTGTCTCTTCCCAAAATGCCTAACACCTTTTCTATAAAGCGTTAATAATAAGTAGAAATTTATATCCCACCTATAAATAGATTAGGGCAGTCACTCCATGAGGCTCAGACAGCGCTCAGGGGACTAGAGGTTTACATGGAGAAAGCAGACCAAGTGTCCTGGGAAAGCGGAGTCCTTAAATCCTCACAGTCTGGAAATGTGTTTATCTTGAGACACTAGTACTTTCTTATTTTAGGGGCATTCTCAACTGTTATTGATCCAGAGTGTAGTAGGGTAGGCAGTCTGGTATCTACCCCAAATAAAGGCAGGGATAAAGTGGGAAAGCATAGAAGATTGCAATTACCCTTTAGAAAAGGAATTTTAAAATATGTATCAGATTTAAGAAAATTTTTTTCTTTGACTCAATAACTCTACTTCTGAACATGTAACCCTGATAGTTTTTTGATGTGTCAACCTGGCTAAGCTACAGTTCCCAGTTACTCACAAGCACTTATTTAGGTGTTACTGGGAAGGTATTTTTAGATTGTAATTAAAGTCCATAATCAAGTGACTGTAAGTAAAAGAGATTTTCTTAGATACTCTGAGTGGGCTTTCTTCAACCAGGCCTGAAATGCAGCTGAGCCTTCCCAGAAGAAATGCTTCTGGTGGGAGGGCAGCTTTAGACTGTTTCAGAACGGTCTGGACTGCACTTTCTGGCAGCCTTCCCAACAGATTCCACACATGCCCAGCTGGCCTCCAGAATAAGGTGAGTCTGCTCCTTACAGGGAATCTCTTAATATATATCTCCTACTAGTTCTGCTTCTCTGGTTGAACCCTGACCGATATTCTAAGTCAAAGAAACAATCTGAAATGTGTAAAAGTTTTATATAGTGAAGTATCCATGAGAGGCATTTTTATAAAAGCAAACCTAAATGTGCAATATTACGGCATTAACTGAAGTTAACATGGCACAGTCACTTGGATTTTTAAATTACAAGCATGAAATTTTGGTAATATTACAGGAAAAAACATATGTTGATTTTAAGTTCAAAATACAAGATATAAACTGTATAGCATATGGTTACAGTTATATCAAAATGCATTTTAAAAAGCCTAGAAGAGAACTTGTAGTAAAAGAGGTCATCTTTGAGAGGTAGAAGTAATATATATATATATATATATATATATATATATTCATTTTATTATTGACAGTATTACAGATGTCCTCTCTTTCCCTCCCTCCATTGCCCTCCCCCTCCAGGTTCCAGCCCCACCCCATGTCTTCACCACCCTAGTGTCAGTGTCCAAATGTAAGATCTTTGGTTAATCTCTTCCCACCCCCCCCATTCCCCCTTCCTTCTGAGATTTATCAGTCTGTTCCATGCAACCATGCCTCTGATTCTGTTTTATGCAATTAGATATTTTGTTCATTTATTTTTATTTTTAGATTCAATGTTGATAGATAGGTATTTGTTGGCATTATATTGTTCATATTGTTTACTCCTCCTCCTCCTCCTCCTCCTCCTCCTTCTTCTTCTTTAATAATACCCTTCAACATTTCATATAATATTGGTTTGGTGATGATGAACTCCTTTAGCTTTTTCTTGTTTGTGAAGCTCTTTATCTGACCCTCAATTCTAAATGAGAGCTTTGCTGGGTAGAGTAATCTTGGTTGTAGGTCCTTACTATTCACCACTTTGAATATTTTTTGCCACTCACTTCTGGTCTGCAAATTTTTTGTTGAGAAATCAGTGGACAGGCATATGGGTACTCCCTTGTAGATAATTAACTGCCTTTCTCTTGATGCTTTTAAGATTCTCTCTTTGTCTTTAACCCTTGGCATTTTAATTATGATGTGTCTTGGTGTGGGTCTCTTTGGATTCCTCTTGTTTGGGACTTTCTGTGTTTCCTGAACTTGTAAGTCTATTTCTTTAGGTCAGGGAAGATTTCTGTCATTATTCTTTCAAATAGGTTTTTGATTTCTTGCTCTCTCTCATCTCCTTCTGGCACCCTTATAATGTGAATGTTGATATGTTTGAAGTTGTCCCAGAAGTCCTTAAACTTCACACTTTCTGACTTTTTTTCTTTTTGCTCTTCTGATTGGGTGTTTTTCTGCTCTCTCATATTCCAAATCATTGACTTGGTTCTTAGAATCCTCTAGCCTACTGTTGAATTCCTGTAAATTGTACTTTATTTCAGATAGTATATGCTTAATTTCTGACTGGTTCTTTTTCATGTCATTGAAATTCTCACTAAGATCTTTGAAAGTCTCATTCAGTACCTTGAAGCTCTCATGCAGATCCTTGAGTAATCTTATAACCATGGTTTTGAACTCTCTATTCAGTAGTTTGATTGCTTCCATTTCTTTCATTTGTGACATATTTCTCTGTCTCTACATTTTGGCTGCTTCTCTGTGTTTACTTTTATATATTAGATAGAGCTACTATGTCTCCTGGAATTGGTAGAGTGGCCTTGTATAGTAGGTGTCCTGTAGGACCCAATGACTCAAACTCCCTATTCACCTGAGCTGGGCACCCATTTGTGGGCTGTGTACACAGTCTTAAAACTTAGCCTTGATTGCTGTTGGCATCTCTAGGAGGAGTTGACCTCCAGGCCAATTGGATGTAAGGACCAGGTGCAGCTACAATGGGAGAGCTGTTGCACAGGAAGGGAAGCCTCACTGTGAAGCAAGGTAGTGCCTGGTCTTGGGCCTTTTATTGATGGATTTGGGGCATGCTGTCACCAGTTGCAGCTTGTTTGAGAAATTTCAGCAATATCTGAAGCCTGAGCCAGGACAGGCCATTCCTATGGAAAACCTACTGCAAACAGCTTGGGAGGGGCTGCAAATTGGAAGGGGCAGGGTCTCAGGGAATCCACAGGGTGGAGCTAACAGTGTGCTCTAGGTTGATTAAGACTCAGCTATGGCTGGCAGTCATCCCTGTGACAGGAGAGCTTGCAGCACAGGAACAATGACCCTTATAAGCATGTCCGTCTGGGAGAAAGCCACCCCTGGGTTCCTGCCCCAGTGCCAGATAATCCAGTCCCTCTCTCTATATGTCTGGTTCTCCAGAGCTGCCTGGAGCTCAGAGGTATTGAGTCCGAGTGTTTTTGTGTGCCAGGCCTTTAAAAGGAATAGCTGAATCTCCAGGAGGCTCCTTCTCTCTTAGCTACAATCCCTGCTGGTTTTTATTGCCTATAGTTATGTGGTCTTCTCTTCCAAGCTCTGAAGCCCAGGGATGGGGTTTGGTGTGGGGCTGGCATCCCTTGTTCCTCACGGACAGGCTCCACAGAGATGATCTCCCTCCCTATTAACGAAGTGACACATGGAGATACCAGTCCAGCTCGTTCTGTGCCTTCTGCCCTTCCTACCAATCTTAATGTGCTTTCTTCTTTACTTCTCCAGTGGTAGGACTTCTATTCAGCTACTTTTCAGGTGGTTCTGAATGATGGTTGTTCAGTATTTTAGCTGTAATTTTGATGTGGTTGTAGGAGGCAGTTAGTATAGGCATTTACCTACTCTGCTATCTTGGTTCCTCCTATTATATTTTAACCTAAAAAATACATTTTAATATTTTTTAAAAATCTAGCTATTTATGTTAATGCTGCATATTCCTTCGGAATTAAGAACACTTTCAAAGAGACATAATTTAAAAAACACTACTTTTATTTTTTTATTTTTTAACATTTCTTTATTGATTAAGATGTTACATATGTGTCCTTTTCTCCACATAGCCCCTTACCCCCTACTCACTACTATTTTTAAATTCATTGGTGATTTTTCAAAGAAATCATGTGTTTTCATATTTTATGCAATGCAATCATTACTACATAATACACACACTTGAATAACTATTTTGCAAAACTAGTGTGCTACTTGACTCTAAAACCAGTGACATAAATGCCATGGAGTCAAACATCATTGCAAAGAAACAAATGAGCACTCAGCATTTTCAAATGCTTTTGGTACTAAACCCTATCAACTTGCCTTTATTCCAGTTACATGCTTGACACATTACATAGAGCACTAACAAATGTTTCATGTAACTACCACAATCAATCAGAAAACTAAGGACATAAAAAAACACAGATAATTGTTGTGATTCTGTTTGGTGAACTGTTGCCTGAAATTAGATTTTGATATTGACATTTTTCTATCAAAATGACCTATAATTTGCTGAAACTCGTTTGGCTCAGTGGATAGAGCATCGACCTGTGGACTGAAAGATCCCAGGTTGGATTCTGATCAAGGACATGTATCTTGGTTGCAGACACATCCCCAGTGGGGGGCATGCAGGAGGGAGCTGATCAATGTCTCTCTCTCATCGATGTTTCTAGCTCTCTATCCCTCTCTCTTCCTCTCTGTAAAAAGTCAATAAAATATGTTTTTTTAAAATGGCCTATAATATTAGCAGTTGTTGTAACAAGCATATATTTTAACATATTATTTGCTCCTACACAAATAATAAAAATAATAACAATTAACTGATGTTTTTCACAGCCCCATGCCTCTTTCACTATCACCACTCACAATCCACCATCTGTTTATGTTCTGGAAGCTCCATGCATATGTATCTGAACATATCTGCCCACTCTTTAAGCTGTCTTTGAAAATCAATCATTTTTGTCAGAAAAGGTGTAGATGGAATCAGGGCTTTAAACCCATGAGATTATTTAAGTAGTTAAATCCATCTCATGTGTGTGTGTATAAGCAAGATATGAAATGAATTTTGTCTTGTAGTGTTTTCCCAATAAGGATAAAAACTCAGTCATCACTGCCACATTTATCATCTAACCTAAAATCATTTATTTTTTATTTGATTTTTTTAATTTTGGTAAAATAACACAAAACATACCATTTTAAGTGTACAGTTCAATGGCATTAAGTTCATTCACATTGTTCTGCTACCATCACCATATTATCACTTCTTAAACATATTTTATACAGACATTTAAGCAGACATTAAATTGAAAGCAAATATTTCTGAGCAGAAAACATTGCTTTATATTATTTTATGTTGTATGAGAATCCATATTTCCTCATATATCATGAATACCTTTACTGTACAAGTATGTACATGCATCCAATGTAATATTGATATTTCAATAGGCCAATTTAAAATATATATATCTTAAAGGCACAAGAATGCAGAGACCAAAGACAGGGTCAGTGGGTATCCTTTTCTGCTTGCCTTGTGTCTTTGGATCATGGAGAGACTCCAGATTCTCAGACTTGAAAGGAATCAAATTTTGGAAGATTCTGAGCTCATACAGCAGGGGTTAGGCTAGTAATGTCCTCAAATGCATGTGTGCCTCTCTCCCCCAGCACTCCTGGGGGTACCAGCTCCTTTGAAAAAAAACATCCTGGGGAGGCGTGCTTTTTAGTCAGTAATCCTGAACTCTATGAGATCATAATCATAATTTCATACAGAAATTTTGGAAGAAGGCAATAAACTTTGGCAATGTGCTGTGGGCATATGAGCTTGTTAGAGAAAACATGTAGTGATCGTGAAGAGTTGATGACAATTCTGGATCCTCTTCTTTGAGGCATCTGTTTTCATTTATTTTCAGTTGTTCATCTGCTATTCATTCTGGAAAGGTTTATTAGTAGCCTAGACATATTTAAGCAGTTGAATAGTTGAATCAACATTAAAAGTTAATATAGTCAATGGTAAGGAAAGATTAAGGCAGACTTCATTATACACACACACACACACACACACACACACATACACACACACTTCAATAGCAATCTCTCCTTTAATTGTAGCCTTATTATTTTTATTTATATTGAAACTCATTGTAAATAATAATGTTAGTTTCTGAGAGAAGAAGCCATTCAGTTCTTTGACTCTTAACCTAGAGTTCTTATGTCCTGTGCCATGGGATAAATGTGGGCTATTACCTTGGAGCATCAAGATAAACTTGCTCATTGTAAAACATTGGTTTTTTTTTTTTATGTTAAGGCAAGTAAGTTTATTTTATCAAGTGGAATGCGAAATTTATTTTTAAATAAAATATTTGCGCCACTTCAGGCTGCTAGACTGCTGGAGCTACCCTTTGACTCTTCTCAACCACGACTCATTTGCTCAATCCGTCTTAAATAAACACCAAAGGCACAAGACATGAAAGAAAATATTTGGTAAATTGGACTTCATTTAAATGAAAAACGTTTGTTCTTTAAAAAAAAAAACGCCATCAAGAAAATGGAAATACAAGCCAAGAACTGTGCGAAAATCTGCACAACACATATGTCAGATGAAAAACTTGTATCCAGAATATATAAAGAACTCTTAAAATTTAATAATGAGAAGACAACTCAAAAAATGCCGAACTGTTTCCCAAGGTGGCTGTACAATTCCTACCAGCAGCTTATGAGAGTCTACTTATTAACTGTGTGATATCTGGCAAATCAGAATATCACTTTCTGATTCAGAATAAAACAGTAGAATGCAAAAATAGTCACAATGAAAATCTTTCGAAGAAGCAATCTCCCAGAGAAACCAAGATGGGGGCCTCGTACAATTATATCAGAACTACAGCTAAAAGACAGAATAGGCACCATCCAGAACCACAGAAAAGCTGGCTGAGTGGAAATTCTACAACTAGAAGGAAAGAGGAAAGCATATTGAGATTCAGAAGAGCTGCAAAAGGCTGAGGTATGGAGACACGCGCGTGCAGAGAGGACGGGCGGCTGAGTGCACAGGCAGCTGAGTGTGTGGCTGGCTTCTTCAAGCAGGAGGGAGATGGAAGCTCTTGACTGTGCTAAACTCCAGTCCCAGGCAAGATTCTGGGAAGTCAGACCCATTTGGGGGAATCTAGACTGTCAGGAAAATAGAGAGCACACTGAAACTCCTGGGAGCTGCAGAATATAGTTCCAGAGGCACGTTTGCACAGAGAGGACTGACTGCTGAGTGAACAGGAAGCTGAGTGCTGTCTTTCTAAAGGGGGAGGAAGATGGAACCTCCCAACTGCACTGAACTCCAGTTCTGGGCAAGTTTATGGGAACTCAGACTCATTCAGGGAGAAACTGGACTGTCTGGCAGCAGACAAAGCTCAAGGGTGGCTTTCTCTCAGAGGTGCTTGCAGCAACTACTGAGGGACGTTGAGACCCAGGTATCTCATAGGGAAGGACTGACGGGAAGCCAAGGCTGTTTGCTTTGCCTTGAGACTCCATCCCATCCAAGCTGAGCACAGAGGCTTTTGCAATTTTGCAAGTCTTATCTCATAAGAGTGACTCCAACACAGTTCTCCCAGCATAGACACAGTTGATCCTCTCAGCCAATCGGCCTGGAGGTCAATTCCTCTCAGTGATACTATCAACAGTCAAAACTTAACTACAACAAGGCTGTACACACAGTCCACAAAGGGATACACCAAAAGTGACCACCTCAGGTAACTGGGGGAGGTTGAGCCAGTGGGCCCTATAGAACACCTACCACACAAAGCTACTCTACCAACTCAGGGAAGCAGTGAAAATTCAGAGACAAAGAAATAGATCATAAATGAAAGAAATGGAGGAAAACAAGCAACTGGATATAGAGTTCAAAACCATGGTTATAAGGTTTTTTAAGAATTTCCTAGAAAGGGCCAATAAATTTAACAAGACCCTCAAGGATATGAAAAAGGACCAACTAGAAATTAAACATACACTGACTGAAATAAAAAATATTATACAGAGACCTAACAGCAAACTAGAGGACTGCAAGAATAAAGTCAAAGATTTGAAATACAAAGAAGCAAAAAACACTCAACTGGAAAAGCAAAAAGAAAAAAGAATCCAAAAATTTGAAGATAGTGTAAGGAGCCTCTGGGACACCCTCAAGCTTACCAGCATCCGAATTATGGGGTGCCAGAAGAAGAGAGAGAGCAAGATACTGAAAACCTATTTGAAGAAATAATGGCTGAAAACTTCCTCCACCTGGTGAAAGAAATAGACTTACAAGTCCAGGAAGTGCACAGAACCCCAAACAAAAGGAATCCAAAGAGGACCACACTAAGATACATCATAATTAGCCGAAACCGGTTTGGCTCAGTGGATAGAGCATTGGCCTGCAGACTGAAGGGTCCCTAGGTTCTATTCCGGTCAGGGGCATGTACCTTGGTGGTGGGCACATCCCCAGTGGGAGGCATGCGGGAGGCGGCTGGTTGATGTCTCTCTCTCATCGATGTTTCTGACTCTCTCTCCCTCTCCCTTACTCTCTGTAAAAATCAATAAAATGTATTTTTTTTTTAAAAAGATACATCATAATTAAAATGCAAAGAGCAAAAGACAAAGAGAGAATATTAAAAGCAGCAAAAGAAACCAGTTAATTACCTACAAGGCAGCACCCATACGATTGTCAGCTGATTTCTCAACAGAAACTTTGCAGGCCAGATGAGAGTGGCAAGAAATATTCAAAGTGATGAATAGCAAGAACCTACAACCAAGATTACTTTACCCAGCAAAGCTATCATTCAGAAATGAAGGGTAGACAAAGAGCTTCACAGATAAGAAAAAGCTAAAGGAGTTCATCAACACCAAACCAGTATTGTATAAAATGCTTAAAGGTACTCTTTAACAAGAGGAAGAAGAAGAAAAAGATAAATATAAAAATTATGAACAACACATACATATCTGTCAACAAATGAATCTAAAAATCAAGTGAATAAAAAATTTGATAAACAAATAAACTGGTGAATATAATAGAATCAGGGGCATAGACTGACAAAGATGTGGGGGGATGCGGAAAGAGACTGGACAAAAATTGTACACTTATGAATGAGGACAGTTGGGGGAAGGTAAGGGCAGAGGGTGAGATGCGAACCAGGTGGAGTGGAGAAATGGGGAAAAAAAAGAGGAACATTTGTAATAATCTGAACAATAAAGATTTATTAAATTTTTTAAAAAATGAAACACACAAACACACAAAAAGAAGCAATCTCCCTTTGATTGATCTCTCAACCAAAGGACTTGTATGCATGCATATAAATCTAAAATATGGACACAGACAATAGGGGAGTGAGGGCATGAGTAGGGGGAACAAGGAAAGATAAGGACACATATGTAACACCTTAATCAATAAAGAGATTAAAAAAAAAAGAATAAACCCAGGAAAGAGACTTGAAAAGCAAACAAAAAAAGGAAGCAATCTCCCTACCCTTTGAAAACTGACAGACTTTGTGACCTTCTTAACCAACAGAATGCACTGGAAATGAGATGGTTATGCTAGCTCCAAGCCTGGACTTTCAGAGGTCTTGTGGCTTCCACTCTGGAGCTTTTGGAATTTGAGATGAACAAGCCTGGGCTAGTGGACTGGAGGATGAGACACTTTGTGCAGAGGCCCTGTTGTCTCAGCTATGGCCTTTACAGACCACTAAGGCTCCAACTGACTCACCAGCTCATTGCAAGTTGGTAGAGCTCAGCCATGTCACCTAAACCTAGTCAAGACTAACCACTAGCCAAATGAGGCCCCTCCTTCAAGTCACTATCCACAGAATCATGAGTTCAATTCAGGGTTGATATTTTAAACTACTAATTTTAGAGGTATCTGTTTGTAAATCATAATAGATCGTTGATACAGGAATCTCATTAGTAACATGCGACAACAGAATATCTATCTAATGGGATTGTTAGATTTAAATGAGATAATATATGTATTCCACTATGTGCCCAGTTAGAGTTAGTATTCAAATATATTAGCAATGATTATTATTGTTGTTATTATTTTAAAGATTACCTTGCGGGGAGGGAGGAAGTATTTCAAATCCCTGGCACTTCATGTGGCTAATATATTATCTCGTGGCCTATAAAACTTCACACTTTGAAAAAATGTTGACATCAACAGCTACACTGCTCCTGACAAGAAAGGTGGAGGTGCTTCTCCAGATGTTCTGTGTTAAATATAAATATGTTGCTGATAAAGAGAAGAAGAAACTCTATTGTTCTTATCCCTAGCCATAGATCAGTTCATATATTTTTTTAATGAAATTAAGTTTTTGTCGTGTATGGTACCAAGTTGCACCAAATAGATGGGAGGGAAGTTGGAGAGGAGGAGAGTGTGGAAATAACATTTAGGAAACAGAGGTTCTAAAAGAACCACATAAAGCAAACTTGAGCAAAATACCTTATTGATTATTGTTTTTGACATTAGCTGGGTCTCAATTACCTTTCAATTAAATGCTACTACAGATGGTGATGCTCATTTTAATATGGTATTTCAAATTATATTCTAGTACATCTTCTCGTCATGTTCCTGCAATACAAAATACAAAATATATATTTCTCAAAATATTCTAAAAAATATATTCCCAAACCTATAAAGGCTGATCAAATGCTAGTGTTTTTAATGGTCCCTTTATTTTTTTGCATAATTGTCAATTTTTTTACAATTTATCTCAGCAGTGTATTCACTGTTTCACTAACAAGTGTTAATGTAGTTCCTGACTTTCCCCAAAAGAACTATAAAACTGCAAGGCTTTTAGGATTTAAGGCATGGATATAAATATTTAACCCAGGTGTTTCTAAATCACCTTCTGCAATCTCAAATAAAGCTACACTTGAATAGCTCTGGCAAAACGTCTTAGAGTGTCAACTATATTTGTATCAAGTAATGTTACATTCAGAATAAATGCATAAAATAAAGCAAAGCCTGCTGACATATTTATTTTCAGGATAGTTCTTTCATATGAATTTTATAATCATATTTGAAAATCCAGCTGTGGAAAGGTATGCATACTAGATAAATGGCTATTGGGCATTTGCCAGACCACAAAATTGAACTGTATATAAAGAAAAATTCTAAACCAATATTAGAACAATTCATTATTTTAAGTTAAAATAACCAATTAAGCAGCTAATCTCTGTCAATATCATTAAAACAATCTTTTTTTATGCCTATTAAAAATGAAAAAGATTATACTTTCCTGAAATCCCCCCAAAAGTGATGATTTTTTCTGGCTTTTAAAAATCTCATCTTGCTAAAGAAGTGTTTCTTGTAAATATAAATATCCTCTGTGCCGATGTAATCAATTTTCAATTTTTGGTAAATTCCAAAGAACTCCACCCTCACAAGAAGGATTCAACATCCTAGTGAACTGTTTCTATTAGTAAACACATTTGTTAGTGAGGAATGTCTCCTTGTGTGTTAGACTTCAGTTTCAGGAAGGCAACAGGTTCCATTCTAAGCATCGTTCTCCTCCAATTAGGAACAAAATTGTGTTTATTACTCCAAAAATACATTGCTTGGGCCACAATGGATATGCTCAACTGAACTTATATATTTTCTTTAGGCCCCATATACGTGAGCAAAATCTGAACCAGAACAATAAGTGATCCTGATGAATGCATACATCGCCTGAGTGAGATCTTTGGCAGTTCACATGTGAAGCACATAAAATCTCTACCACTTGGAGACCCAGACCATTTGGGGAGATAGTTTCCGTTTTAAAGATGCTCATAAAAATTAAAGTGAATTTTATTTTATGAAAATGATGTGAAAAAAATTATGTTAGCAATTTGAGGAGTCAATAAATGCAGTGAAGGAAGCCAACGCCTATTACATATGGCCTGTGGAAATGTGTTCATAAGATGTGGTTGATGCAATTAATAGAATGAATCTAGCGTGTTCCCAATGCTGCATGTTCAAAGATGAAGCAAATACTATCTCGTTATTTTCCTTCTTTTTTTCCATTGCCACTGCTTTACCCTACTCCACTGAAATGAACAGTATGGTTTGGCAGAGAATCTATAATCAACACAGGAATAGGGATCTTAGATACAAGGGACTTTATTTTCTCCTTATTGATCGAGCTTATAAGAAAACTCTTATTTGCCCTGTCTACCTTTTTCTCTGCTGATTTCACTGTTGAACTTTGTCATAATTCCCACCTCTCTTTGCCAATGTTTTCCCTTCAAAATGCTGGTTTTGCAACACTTTCTATGTGTTTGGACTTAATGGACAGTGGAAGGAAGGCAAGTATGGCAACTTTGGCACTTCTATATCACTTGAATTTTCCTCTAGTGATTTTGACTAACTATTTTCTTTTTTTCTAAAGTAACTAAAAAG
Organism: Lasiurus borealis; assembly: GCA_004026805.1. Lineage (NCBI taxonomy): Eukaryota > Metazoa > Chordata > Mammalia > Chiroptera > Vespertilionidae > Lasiurus > Lasiurus borealis. Next base: position 71,906 of record PVJN01004422.1, on the reverse strand, counting down.
CTTATTTATGCTCACTCCCTCTGCACCCCAGAGCACTGCTCATTCTGAGCTCCCAGTTCCTACTAAGATAGCTTGGGATCAACTCCTCCACCTCCTATCATGATCATCTACCAAGACCTCTTCAGCCATATCTGTGTCTGGAAGTAGAGAGGAAAGAGTAACATTAATGACTTGCTTATTGGTGGAAATGCCTGTCCTAAAAGTGCTACCCATTGGATGAGGTCGTCATACCCCCTGTTGCTAGTGGGAATGGAATTCTGGCAATATCCTAAGAAAAATAATTTTCTGAGACCCACATGGGAGAATGAGTGATTTTTATGTGCATGGAATTAAGTCCCTGACTTTCCAAGATCCCATTTCCCTAAGGAAGAAGCACCTGAGGCTTTAATAGGGATAAAGTCACAGTCGGTGTCAGAGTTTGTGTTCCATATTGGAGTAGTCTCCAATCCCACATCAGGCTAGTTTAGTTTGTGTTCCCAGCTACAGTCCATCAGTCCATTAAGTGTGGGGTCCTCATGGCCACAGGCTACTAAGCTGTGGAGGTAACTAGGGTGGGTGCAAAGCCAAAATAACCCAAGTGCCCAGAGGGAGTCAAAGCCAAAAGATAAAATTGCCTAGTTTAAGGGATTATATATTCCCAAATTTTCATGGGCTTGCAATGGCTATGCCCATTCTGGCCAATGATCTCTGTTTCCAGGAGTGACTGACAGGCAGCCTCTCTGCATCACCCTGAATTTACTGCTCACACACCCATCTCCCTTTTGTTGGACCCCTTGATCCAGTGATCTGCAGGAAATGGGCCAATGGTTCCCTGGGGAGTATGAAATTGCAGCTTCCTGGTGAAGCTATACACATGGCAGGCTTACAATGTCTGGTCTTTCCTTTGCTCCTTTTTTGTTATCAATAACTAGCTAATTACAATGGTATTGAAGGCCCTGAGGGTACAGGAACTAAAAGCACAGTAATCATTGTTATTGATCATCATTTGTAGAAAAACAGCTTCACAAAAGAAGCCTACAGGAAGTATAACAAAGATTACATGGACTCAATAAAAGAGAAATTTAAAGAACAGAGGCCAGAAAAAGTAAAATACTTTAAGACAGGGGCTTTAGCAGAAACCGGTTTGGCTCAGTGGATAGAACGTTGGCCTGCGGACTGAAAGGTCCCAGGGCATGTACCTTGGTTGCAGGCACATCCCCAGTGGGGGGCTTGAGGGAGGCAGCTGATCGATGTCTCTCTCATCGATGTTTCTGACTTTCTATCCCTCTCCCTTCATCTCTGTAAAAAAAAAAAAGCAATGAAATATATTTTTAAAAAAAGACAGGGGCTTTAGAACAAATCAAGCACATCTTTTCTAATTTCAACAACTACCAGTTCTTTATGTGTGTAAACATGAGTCCAAATGGCATGGTTGCCGTGTTGGACAACCACAAGGATGGTGTGACCCCATATGTGATTCTCTTTAAGGATGGTGTAGAAATAGAAAAATGTTAACAAATTTGACATTTTGGTTTTATCACCTGACATATTAAATGCCTGCTGCTTTTCATCCACACACCAGGACTAGGACAAATAGGACTGACCTTCTATCTTGAGCTCTCTTTATTTATTTTGACTCACTTTATTTGGAGCATATTGTTTTTAAGAAGATGTCATGTAGGTTGTCTAAAAATAAAATACATTTAAACTCATTTGAGAGAATGCCTCCTAGTTTAAGACATATTTATATTCATCCAGTATAGTGTCCCTGCAAAAGCTAATGCCTGCTTGTAGACCAGTACAATAAATATAAGACTGTTTTTAGATAACTACTACAGTGAAAACTACTTCTGGTACTGGACTATAAAAAAAGAAAAAAATCAAAAGTCTCAATTCTGAGCTAAAGTAAAGGGAAATATTATGCTCACAGCAGAGCCAACATTGAACTGGATTTCTTAGGCATTTCATCACCTACTAACGGAAGTAGTTAATAGGAAAAGATTACTAAAAGAATAAAGAGAGACTTATGCAGTTGGGGGGGGGGAGTCAATAAAAATATTTAAGTAATGAAGCAGGCTTTTTATTTTAAGAAAGCATGTATTTTCTCACCGACATAGCTCCCATTTATCATGACAACAAAGGCATATGAAAGCTTTAAACTCACATGAAAAGCATGAATCAGGGGCTCTTATTGAGGTTTTAAAGAATTTCTCAAATATGGAAATCAGATTGATAAGTGTTGCTAAGCAGCAGAAAGGAAAAAGCCACAGATTAGGATATATCCATTGAAAGAGTTAGAGCAGAGAAAGCAACTAGCTCTCTGGACAGAATGCTGAAGAGCCTTGGGACTAAGTGAGTAAGTGCCATTAAAACATCAGAATAGAGCAAGAAAAGGAAGACAAGATATCTAATAAATCAATATTAAACACAGGAGAGAAGCCCAGGAAAATGCCATGATAAATGGTATAGAGTAGATCTAGAGAGCAGCCAGCTCAGGTTGGAACAAGAATATAGAGTCTTCCATGTGGTAAGATTCTAGGAAGAAAACACAAATGACAGACTCAAATATGTATACACATCTTGGCAGGGCCCAGCAGGCATGTCTCAATGACCCAAGAGGGGTAGGATGAGTTGATAGAAATTAGCATGCTATTTCTTCCTCTAATAGGTAGTCCAAAAATAATTCCTTAAATGGACAAAACAAAGAAAATTTATAAACACATTATTTAGGACTAGATAGTTAGACTAAAGAACCGTTAAAATAATCAGTTTTTCTCCCCTTTGGGGAATGAGATTCATGTAAAGATCTATGGGGATCAGAAACCTCTGCTATGGTTTTACTTTAATTTTAAAAAATTAGGAATAAATACAGTGGTAACTCGAGATACGAGTGCCCTAACATACAAGATTTTTGAGATATGAGCCATCAAGCAAGGGATATTTGCTTTGAAATACGAGCAACATTTGAGATAGGAGTAATTGCACGGATCTGCCAGCTGCACATGACCCACCAGTTTACCTCGACTCAAGCATCTCGTAGTTTCCCCACGCCTCAAGGTTACGGAACGAATTAAACTCGTATCTCAAGGTACCACTGTATAATGATGAAATAATATAATTTATATACTAACAAGCAGAAATTTTAAAAATAAAAATAATCAATTGCAGAGAGTGTATATTTAAACAAAGGCTTCTATAGGAGAGTTTAAGTTTTAAGGCCATAAAGTTACAAATAGATATCAACTAACTTAATCACTGCATACCCTAGACACATATCCTAAGGAAATAGGACTAACATTATCTAAGATTCACATGTAAAAATATTTATCATGGAAGTTTTTATATTTTGGAACTTTTAAAATACACAATAGAGAAATTATTTGAAAGAATATGGAGTATGTGTGCCTAACACATTGAAAGTTGTTTATTAAACTTCTAAATGAGAATAGTTTGTAGCTATTGAAATCCAGATTTTGCATTTAAAAACTTTTTAATGACATATAAAATGCTCATTGATTCCATAAAAAAGTAAAAAGTTATACCTAAAATAGAACCTCTATTTTTATTTTTTTAAATATAGTTTTATTGATTTCAGAAAGGACAGGAGAGGGAGAGAGAAATAGAAATATCAATGATGAGACTCATTGATTGCCTCTTGCATAATCCCTACTAGGAATCGAGCCTGCAATCAAGGGATGTGCCCTTGACCAGAATCAAACCTGGGACCCTTCAGTGTACAGACTGACACTCTATCCACTGAGCCAAATCTTCATTTTTAAATAACCCACACAATACATATAAATACACACATTAAGAAAGGAAAAAATTAGTTATACCAAAATATTAACAAAAGTTATATTTGGGTGCAATTTGCTCTTACTTCTAAAAAACTTTAAAATGAAAATAAAATGAACATCTGTTAAAAGTTCAAAATAAAAGCAAGATTGTATATACTTACAAAGTTCTTTTAATAGGAAGTATAAAAGCTGAAACTATTATAAGTATTCTTATCTAAAATATGTGGGTTTACATATTCCTTTTGACCTAAGGGTAGAGGATGTTATTTGTAACTCATCCAAACTCATGTTTAAAGTTTTAACAAGACAGTTCAGTAGTCTATTTTTGCCATAAATCTATCTTGAGCAAGAATGTTGATAACCTGAGGTTAACTTATACTCATTAGCATTTTTTACTAAGTCAGAGAACAACACAATCCAAACAGTTTTATCCATTTTCTAAATCCCACTGCCTACCTCCCCCCAAAAAGAGTCTTAGACTACCTTTTGAACTATTTCCCTTCAATTTCACATAGCATAAAATGTTTAGTTCCCATGAGTAAAATACATTCTTAAAGCTATAAAGAGTGAGAACATTATCCTGGAAGCAAAATGTTATTGTTAAACTAGCAAATATATTTTAACATTGACTACTTTATAACATTTATGACTTTGACGATCTATCAAAACAATTCAAAAGCGTATCTCCTTTGGCTTTTACAACTTAAATCAACTAAAACTGCACTAAGAGGGGGAAAATCTAAAAACTTTTCAGAAATTCTGATGACTAACTCTTGTTAAAAATGTGTAATTTTTTGTGTTTGAGCAAAGTGCTTGTCTGTGTATTTTCTTACTCATCCTGACTGCCCTTCCTACTAAAATGGGAAAGTATAATTGTCATTACTTTTTATATCCTAGCCTTAGATGCTAATGGTATGCAGTAAATTTTCTATGTAACTTTATGTAACAGAATTTAAAAGCCTTTTTAATTTATATTGTTAAATGATAGTTTGGATCTAGAAAGTTAATATACCTTCTATGTGGAATTTAATTAGTGTGAGTTGTATGATAACAATATATTTTACGTGTATCAAAGTATGATGGTTAAAAATCATTTTAAATAATTATTTGCCATGATAAAAGAATTTAAATGTTTGATTCCCCCCACACACACAAAAAAAGTGCATACAATTTTCTGGATGCATCATTATACCTGTAAAACCTCTAATAATAATAGGAGTATATTGACTCATGCAAATGAAAAGTCCATAGGTAATCCTGGTTTTGGAAGAAGCTTCCACCGGCATTTCAAACACTGTCTTGCCTCTTGAGATATTGACTTCTCTGTGGCAGTTCCATGTGGCAGCTTTTCACTCAGGCACAAATAACTATATCACCTCCAGATTCACATCCTCACACTACACTGTACAGAAATAAGAGTCTCTTCTGGTGAGCTAGTGTGGAAAAGGAAAGAAGTTTCTCTTTCTCAGAAGACCAGGCTCAGTACAGTTGCCTGATCATCTCTCAAGCAGTGTCTGGGAATAGGTTGAATGAGTGGGTCCACACCTGAATTCACTTGATTTAAAACTACATGGCTCAGAACAGGAAGGCACTATTGCCCATTAGAAAACTTGGGTAAATTTCACAAAGGTAAGTGCAAGAGTGGGACAGCAATTAAGTGTCTACTATGTCAATTACAGCTATATAGATTATTTCATATTAACAATTGTTATGCTTCCTCACTTTTCAGAGAAAACAACCAAGATGAAAAGACAATTCTGTAGTCTTTAATTCAATGAGCAAAAGGAACAATGTAATATGCTTTTGACTTAATATAGCTCCCAGGTCCCAGATTGATGAATCCACACCCCCTGTCTTTTAATATCATTGGGAGAACAGAGAAGGCAGGGAAGGTCCTATGACATATCAGAGACCAATTTAGGTAGTATTAAGAACAAAGGTTGTATTTGAGCGCTTTATGAGAACTTTGTGAAAATCCTGCTAGAAAATTAAACTATGCAGAAACTAAATTGTTCTTTGGGGTAGACATTGTACTAAATTCATATCAATCACATATAAACAGCTTCTCCAACAAATCAATATATTTATTTAATTATTTGTTGGAGATTACTTATTTCATTGGACCCATTGACTTTCCACAGAATCACTGTCAATATTCTTTGGTGACTATCATCCATTCAAGACAGAAACATCCTTACCTTTCCTTATTCAGTCAACAACTGATTCTGTCTGTAGAATTCTCTTTTCTGTTTCCCCTTTATCTCCAATGCTGTTTCTTTACCCTGAATCCTGTTTCTCTTATGGACACCATAATGGTTTCCTGACCAGTCCTCCTGCCCCTATCTTTGATTTCTTCTAATTTCCTTCTAAAACACCACCAGAGTCATCTTTTTTATTTTTTTTAGCTTAACACATATTTTATTTTTTTATTTTTTTAAATAAATCTTTACTGTTCAGTTTATTACAGATGTTCTTATTCCCCCCCCCCAGCTACCCTCCTCCTGATTCTCCACCCCCATCTCATGCCCTTACCCCCACCACTGTCCTCATCCATAGGTGTAAGATTTTTTTAATAAATCTTTATTGTTCAGATTATTACATTTGTTTCTCTTCCCCCCCCCATAGCTCCCCTACACCCAGCTCCCACCTCTCCCTCTACCCTTACCTCCTCCCACATTGTCCTCATCCATAAATGTATGATTTTTGTCCAGTTTATTCCTGCACCCCTTGCCCTTTTCCCCCTGAGAATTGACCATCCACTCCCTATGCTCCTGATTCTATTATATTCACCAGTTTATTTGTTCATCAAATTTTTTATTCACTTGATTTTTAGATTCACTTATTGATAGATATGTATTTGTTGTCATAATTTTTATATTTAACTTTTTCTTCCTCCTCTTCTTAAAGAGTACCTTTCAGCATTTCATATAATACTGGTTTGGAGTTGATGAACTCCTTTAGCTTTTTCTTATCTGTAAAGCTCTTTATCTGCCCTTCAATTCTGAATAATAGCTTTTCTGGGTAAAGTAATCTTGGTTGTAGGTTATTGCTATTCATCACTTTGAATATTTCTTGCCACTCTAGTCTGGCCTGCATAGTTTCTGTTGAGAAATCAGCTGACAATCGTATGGGGGCTCCTTTGTAGGTAATTAACTGTTTTTCTCTTGCTGCTTTTAATATTCTCTTTGTCTTTTGCTCTTGCTATTTTAATTATGATGTGTCTTGGTGTAGTCCTCTTTGGATTCCTTTTATTTGGGATTCTGTGAGCTTCCTCGACTTTTCAGTCTATTTCTTTCACCAAATGTGGGAAGTTTTCAGTCATTTCTTCAAATAGGTTTTCAGTATCTTTCTCTCTCTCTTCTTCTGGTACCCCATAATTCTGATGTTGGTATGCTTGAAGTTGTCCCAGAGGCTCCTTACACTATCTTCACATTTTTGGATTCTTTTTCCTTTTTTGCTTTTCCAGTTAAGTGTTTTCTGCTTCTTTATACTTAAAATTTTTTACTTGATTTTTGCCTTCCTCTAGTCTGCTGTTAGGTCTCTGTATATTTTTTATTTCAATCAGTATATGTTTAGTTTCTAGTTGGTCCTTTTTCATCTCCTCTTGGGTCTCGCTAAATTTATCCACCTTTTCTAGAAAATTCTTGAAAACCTTATAACTGTGGTTTGAATTCTATATCTAGATGTTTGCTTTCCTACATTTCTTTTGTTTGTGGTCTGTTTCTATGTCTCCGCATTTTCACTATGTCAGGAGGAACTTCTGTGTTGGAATCAGCCTTATGATATAAGACTTGCAAAACTGCAAAAGCCTCTCTGTTGAGCTTGGATGAGTGGAGTCTCAGAGCACCTTGGCTTTCAGTTAACCTCGCCCTACATGGCCCCTGGGTCTCAAGTGTCTCTCGGTAATCGCTGGAGCCATCTTGTGCGCAAGCATGCGCGTGCCTTTAAACCACTGCCTTGCCAACTCCCCTGTGCTCCAGGACCGGTATGAGTCTGGGTCCCCAGGGTCTTGACTGAAACTGGGTTTCAGTCGAGTTAGAAGTGGCATTGTTTGGAGGCTCTGTCTCCTGCCCACTAGAGAAAGCCAGTGGCACACTCAGCAGTCCATCTTCTGGGCACAGTGGAGTGTGCACACCTAGACCTCTGCCCATTTGGGGCTCCCCTAAATTTCCGGCACTCTTCCCTTTTCATTGTCCAGACTCTCCCTGTATGAGTCTTGCCTGGATCTGGGGTTCAGTGCTGTAGGATAATGGGTTCAGTGCAGTTGGGAGTCTTGTATCCCTCCTTCCAGACCTCCTGTTGTTTACAACCTTAACAAAATTTATCATTGTTTGACTTTTTACATTTTATAAATCTAGTGGGTATCTCTATATAGATGAAAGCAATTCAAAAGAATCCAAATTTGAAGGCTTAGACTATTGTTGATTGTGATAATAAAGCAAGAGGTATGTACATTTAAACTAGTGCTTCTCTAGTTTAAGGTACCTTACAAATTACTTTGGCTTCTTGGTACAATGCAGAATCTGACTCACTAGGTCAGGAGAAGGGCTCAAGATCTTGTATTTCTAATATAATTCCAGACCAAGACCAATGAGGCAAGGTATTAGACCAAAGATAGGGTAGTATGTTTCCTAACTCAATACAGATACCATTATCAATGATAATATTTAATTTGATCTTAAGAAGATAGTCTTAAATTGGAAGAAATATTCTTTCAAAACCCATTTCCCTCCATCTCCATTGTCCTCTTAATCTGAGTCACCCTTACTATCTTTTATAGATTGGTGTAATAGCCTCCAAAATGTTTTTGTTTTGCCTCTTGCCTTGCTACCTCTTATTCATCTTCCACACATAAGCACTAAAATAAATCCTTCAAAAACTATAATCAGCTGCTTAAATTTTTCAGTAAATAAAATACAAATTGTCTCTGGGGCCTGTATAAACTGACCTAATCTCTGTGACCTTCTCCCCACCCATACACACTCAGTAGCTAGACCTAGTGATTTTCTTTCAAATGGCTTTCCTCATAAGCCTTTGTTCATCTAGTCCAGTGGTTCTCAACCTTCCTAATGCCGTGACCCTTTAATACAGCTCCTCATGTGGTGGTGACCCCGAACCATAAAATTATTTCTGTTACTACTTCATAACTGTAATTTTGCTACTGTCATGAACTGTAATGTAAATATCTGATATGCAGGATGTATTTTCATTGTTACAAATTGAACATAATTAAGGCATAGTGATTAATCACAAAAACAATATGTAATTATATATTGTGAAATATTTCTAATTACAAATAAATGAAATTTTGTCTTGAATCGTGGTGTAGCATGGGTAACAGTCTTCATATGACAACAGTAAACTACATTGCTATACTTTGATACACTGAGGAGCCGTCTGTTGGTTCCTAAGACCATGGGAAATAGATGTTTTCCCCTAGTCTTAGGCGACCCCTGTGAAAGGGGTCATTCGACCCCCAAAGGGGTCACGACCCACAGGTTGAGAACCACTGATCTAGTCCTTTTGCTTACACATTTTTCCTTGAGCTCTCCCCATCCCCATTCATCCTTTAGGACTTAAATTTACATTACTTCCTCTTTGACTTTCCTTAACCCTGGATTAGTCAGATGCATCACATTCCCTTTTAGTACTTACTACTCCTTGTTACTTAATTGTCTTTCATGCTCAGCTATTAGCTAGGTGAGAACAGGAGCCATGTTTATCTTTTTCTTTGCCTGTGGCCAGTGCCTGACACATTGGCTGGCACCTAGTAGACACTTCAATCAACTTTTCGTTTTAAATTCATCAACATACAAAGCATGATGTCTCTTTTCTAGAACACATGCTAATTATATCTTTCTTTTATCAATAGATCCCTTCCATTAAAAGTATATGGGGGCGGAGATCAACCAAAGGACTTGTATGCATGCATATAAGCCTAACTAATGGACACAGACAACGTGGGTGTGTGTGTGTGAGGACATGAGTGGGGGTACTTGGGGGGTAATTGGAGGATAAGGACACATATGTAATACCTTAATCAATATAGAAATTTTTTTAAAAAGTATATAGCATGATTGGCCAGACCACAACTCTCAACTTGGTAATATTTTATCTGGAAACCTTGATATAAGTTATAACTTTATAATTTGATATTAATTCAGCCAATAAATAATTAAGTAGCAGTTAGTTTGTAATGAACAAATAAATGCTAGGTTCGAGGGGAAATAAATATCGGGAGACTGAAGACTGAACAAATAATGGAGATTAAAGTCACATAAATAATAGCCATGAAATCAGTATAAAAATAAAAAGTATAAACAAGGCACTAAAGCAGGAAAGAGACACATATAATTTAGCTTCTGCAGTTGAGTTGAGAAAAGTTTTAAGGAACCTAGTGTCATAGAGGATAAGTAAAAATTTGCCAGATGGAAAGTCATTTTCAGCAAAAGAAATAGTGAACAAAAGCATGTTTGAGAGAGAACTATGTACACAGATGTTATATAATTGTAGAAGCGGATGCTGGGAAGGTAGATGAGATTTCAGAGTAAGGGCCTGTTGTCCAGGTTATGCACAGCTCAGTAGAAATAAGAACATGTAAAAGTTACATTTTAAGCAGCAGAATGGCATAATCAGTAATCAGGGAGATCAGTGAATAGTGCAAGCAAAGAGTAAGAGGAAAGGCAGTGCAATGAGAAAGGAGGTAAATGATAAAATAGTATCAAGGATAGGACTTGGGGGACAATATTAGTCATTATCTCTTTCTGAGTGAGATTCTTGATTATGAAGGTCACTAAAACAAAAAACAAGCCATCTAAATTAGGACTGATAGAAATAATACTTATCAAAGTAGGGGATGAGAAAAATGGTCAAACAATGAGTCTAAAAATGATCAGTCCTGGCCACATTCGAATTTGAATAATTTTATATTTTACATAGTCCATAGCTTACTTTAAAACTTTTTTCTCACAAATATCGTAACAGAGATACACTCTTAGAAAAATTCAGAAGTTTCAGTGACAGAAGAAGAAAAAAAAAGCAGAAACACTGTCTACTGAGACCCAGAAAGAAAAAAATCTACTCAGGGTAAATTTTATTGGTAAATTACAAAAGTGAAAAAAAGTAAGTGATGGGAATTGATAAGGGAACATGGATAGATTCACAGGGACAATCAAAAGGCATTTAAGAAACAGATACAGAATAATTCTGGTAGGTATTCCACAAGTATCCTTCAGGTTTTCAACACCAATCACATTGAAGAGCTACACCCAATGATTTAATAAGTTGATCATACTCCAAGTGCATATCAACTTAAGTGAACTGAAGAATTGGATCTACTATTTAGAATTTATTCCAAAATATCCTGTTTTCCCATTGCTTTAATTCCCACTGTTCAACTTTCCTGGGTAATTAATATTGTGAGCTCTCCTTTTTCTTAACTCCCATCCATAATATAACTTTCAAATAATTTAAATATTTGGGATACTTATTATAAATAAGCAGTCTATTTAATCTTTATTGATTTGAAAGAGAGCAACATCGATTTGTTGCCCCACCCACTCATGCATTTATTAGTTGACCCTTGACCTTTGTATGTGCCTGGACCAGGCATTGAATTGGCAACCTCGGGGCATCAGGACAATGCTTCAACCCAGCTACCCAGCCAGGGAAAGCACTCTGTTCTTAATTTTAAAAGTGTTGAGTTGAACATTTTGCATTACAATTTTTTTAATCATGTTAAAAATTTATATTAATGAGTTAGTAAATTTCAGAGAGAAAAATAAGATGTATATACTATATAGCCTCTCCATTCCTACAAATATAATAAATAAAAATCATCATAAAATGAACTTGGACTTGAAGGTGCATATTCTTAGCGTTGCAACAGCTGTCAGTACCGGCTTCCCAGCTCTCTTCACACTTTGAGTAGTATAAGAAACCTGCCATTTTCACTAGGAACATTAAAGCTCAAGTAACACAACAATTAAAGTTTTGATTTTGTAGTTCAACTTTAAAGTTTCACACTACCCCCACCTCATCACTTCTCTACATCCTTCACCTTGAAAGAAAGAGCACAAACCTGGGGATTGTTAAAAAGTAAAAATTAAATCTATAATGTTGTTTGAACTCAAAGTGTTGTAGTTTGTAAAGTTGACAAGGTTCTTTTACTTTTTAATGCTTCCCCAAGTGCTTGTCAATTATATAAAGTTGTGAGTAATGAATGGCATAAAACACAGTTCTGAAGTCTTTAATTTTTATTTTTTAGGGACTATATTACATGCTAAAACATTACATACTAGAGTAAGACAAACAAAAAATATAGAACTACTTTTCCCCCACTTACTAGTCCTTGGCAGGAACATCTGAGATCTTGCTCCCTAGCATGTCGTCAGTTTGGCTCAAATTAACCCTTATGAAAATAAAAAGTCCTTAGCTTTGCCTAGAATTTTCGTACAACAAATGTTAGCTCTTTTTTAATGTTCTGACTAGTATCTTACAGTATGCATTCACTAGTGTTCCTGTATTATTTCTATCCACATCTAATTAAAGAGTATAGGACAGGGACGCACAAGCTGCTGATGCCTTTGTGGTTAGTAGAAATACCTTTCTTTCCACTTATGAGAGAATTAAGGGGATGGATTAGTGAAAATTCCAATTAACTAAAGGTTTATGTACTTCCAAATAATGTATCCAGAATTCTCCTCCCTCATTTCCTCGAGATCTTCAAGTTAATCAAAAGGTGCTGATTTAGAGTTATAAGCTACTTCCCAAACCACCTGGAACAAAACAACTTTTTCTATAATTTCTAAAAGTTAGAATAAAAAATTGTTTGGCTATCTCTTCAATAACTTCAACTTTACTCTTCAATAAGTCAAATTTACTTTCTTTTTCCCCGAAGATGATGGTGTCAAAGCAGGAGAGTGAGATAAGCTGATTTTATTAGTTCCTATTTAAGTTGTTAGAAGTGTAACAAAATTTGGATTTCAAATTTCCACTGGCTAAGACATCTTTTACTATGTTTTCAATTGATACTTATAATTTGCACACTATATATAAATTGGGAGATTAAATATATTTTAAGACCCATATGGGTGGCTCAGGTAGAGCATCATACTGGAAACCAAAAGGTTCTGGGTTCATTTCCCTATAAGGGCACATGCCTAAATTGTAGGTTTAATCCCAGGACATGGTTAGGGAGATGGGAGGCAACCAATCACTTTCTCTCACTTCTTTCTCTTTCCTTCCTCTCTCTCTCTCAAGTCAATATAAAACATATCCTAGGGTGAAGATTAATGGAAAAAGTTTCAAATCATCTGTGTGGAAATGTACACTACATAAAGAAAAAAGAATGTCAACTATAATTGAAAAAAAAATTTTAATGGTAAAAAAAGAAAAAAAAAGAAGAAACACTTTTTTTTCTTCTGTCTTTGCATAAGAAAACTTCAAAAATGTTTCTTTTTCAAAGATATTGAGCTGAGTTTTGAATTGGGATTTTCAAAAGAAAAAATATAATCCTATATTTTATGAGAAGTCACCCTGGCAGTATAGCTTAGTTGGTTAAAGTATTCTCCCCATACACCAAGGTTGTGGGTTCAAACTTTAGTCAGGGCACATAACAGAATCAACTAATGAATGCATAAACAAGTGGAACAAGTCAATGTTTCTCTCTCCTTTTCTCTCACCCTTTCAAATCAATCGATAAAAAATTATTTATGCAAAACTACTTGTTTTAAGAAAAATTATTTTATGTGGCATATGAACCACAAGGTGGTGCTATAAATCCATGCCAATACTAATATTTTAGAAGTTAACTGATAATTTTTCTTTTAAACTCTTGATTTTTAAAAAACAATTTTTTATTGCTTTCAGAGAGGGAGACGGAGAGAGAGATAAAAACATCAATATGAGAGAGAATCACTGATCTGCTGCCTCCTGCACACCCCACACTGGGGATGGGGCGAGCAAGCCCTCATGTGTCCTGACTAGGAACTGAACTGTGATCTCCTGGTTCACAGGTCAACGCTCAACCACTGGAGCAACACTGGCCAGGCTGAACTTGATTTTTATAATTTTTCTGTAATTGAAAATATAAAGCTAATTGGATTTGCCCTACAAATATCTACTGGAACTCTTCTAATTGCAAGGTTTTTTACTAAGTTCAAAGGCTCCTAATTTTAAAATCTAATGACTAAGCATATATTAGAATATTAAAAATGCTTTCTTATTTCTACTTAGAATTTTAACTTTATGTTAATGTGAAATATGTGACAAATTTCAAATAATATAAGTAATATAAACAAATGGATAAATAATATACAATCAGGTAAACTAAATAATAAAAAAAGTACTCTTTTTCCTCTCAAATAGAATCAATTTTCTTGAAGAATACCCAGGATGATATTTGCATTTTTATTTAAAAGTTAAAAAATAATATTTTGTTTAGTAACCTAAATTTATTTTTTTCTCTTAACTTTATCTAAAACTTTTTCTCTCGCCAGAAAAATATATTGTTTCCCATCACTTAAAAAAAAAAAATACTTCACTGTGTATCTGAAATACTGGACGGCCACCATCTGTGTCTGTGCTGCTGATCTTAAAATGTGTTACAGAATAGAGCACTAAAATCCTCAACACATTTTTCACAGTTAATTTTCCAACCTGCTTCTAAATCTAAAAGAGAATCATGCCCTAACTTTCTCAATGGTAACTGAAAATGTGTTGCTGCTTTTTTCACTGAGCATCAAATTGTTGTAGTTTTGTTTTATTTCATTTTCAATGAGCATTTTTAACTTTTCATTACAACATATTCATCAGTACAGATGGCAAAATGGTATGTACGACAGCCTCCTGGGTACAATATGCAAGTTCCAGTTGGAGTGTTTCCAACAGGATGTAAGCTATGGTCCTGAAGCCTGTACTTTTAAAAACATATTACTTAGCACACTGCCAACAAATGTCAACACAAAAATACAGTGCTGTAATGAGTTCATTCTGTAAAAGAAGTGTACTGGCACCTACGTTTTCCTAGGAGAAGTAAAACAGAGTAAAAGCATATAATCATAGCACAAAAATATTTAAGTATTTATTCAATATTGCATGAAAAAGCTCATATACCAAATGGAATTAAAATTCTTAACAAAAATACTGCAGTATATTAAAATTTATAGGGAATTCTTAAAATATACAACATATACAGTAGCCAAAGTCCTGGAAAAGTTCATGTAGACAAATTCTATAGTGAGTGATTTGAACCTTTCAGTAACTCTGCAGTTTCTTCAAACCTGAAAAACAATAAGTAATACATTAAGTAAATAAATACCATAATGAGGCATAGGTTTTAAGTTGCTAAAATTATGCATTTAGGCTAAAATAAATTTCAACATTTCTCTTTTTTACAAATATAGTCACTGTTAATAAGTTTACTATGGCCAGAAGGGAGGAATAACAATTGGATTCAATTATTTCTGGGAGCAAAGTTATTTTAGCACTTCTCAAATTTCAAAAAATATTATAGTTTTTTCAATAGTAGGCTACCTAATAACTTAAATACAATTTCATATTTCCTTTCAACTGCACTTTAGATACCAGTATCATTTTTAGATGACCTTACCAATAACTTTCTGAAAAACACTAGCAATACTTGTGCTTAAAATATCTTCAAACCACCTATCTACACATATCATTTAATATTTTGATAAATTAGCTATCAAAAATAGATAACCTTCTTGATTAACTATCAACCAAAAATATTCCTGCACTCTTTAATCTACAATTAATTCCATAAACAATGTTTTATATCACTTGTTGGAAAGCAAAACAGTGACTCATCTCACAAACACATAACTGTAGGAGGATTTATTATCCACTTGAGTCCTGAAGGAAATTCCACACCTGATCGAGAGACCTTTAAGGTTTGAAACACATATGCACATTCTACATATACTGTAATCCAATACAATTCCCTATAGAGAAATGAATTTCTGTTGCCCCTTTCTGTTACTTACATTTTTTTCATCCTTTCCATTTTCTGGATTGTTGTTTCCTTTAATTTAAAAAGCAACAAATTTAGGCAATTTCTCAAAATAAACCATCATCAAAGATGGACTATGAACATATAAAACACAGACTAAAACATTGCATTAAGTACTGTTTACTTATCACAAAGAATTTTTATGAGAGATTAAGATTTGCACGGTCTCACTATTTTTCTTGCCAATGGCATCTACAACTAAATCTAATGCTTGCTTATTCTCCTGACCCTCAAAAGGAAATCATCTAAGCAGTTACTAGTTTTTCTTACCTCTGAAATATCTT
Organism: Lasiurus borealis; assembly: GCA_004026805.1. Taxonomy (NCBI): domain Eukaryota; kingdom Metazoa; phylum Chordata; class Mammalia; order Chiroptera; family Vespertilionidae; genus Lasiurus; species Lasiurus borealis. The sequence continues at coordinate 55,815 of PVJN01004422.1, read as the reverse complement.
TCAGACCACAATAATTAAGAATTGAGGTTCTGGGAGTTGAGTCTCTAGATATTGTTCTATAACAAGACGACACAGGAATACCTAATTTCTTCTCTTTGCTTTTGCTATCTGTGGAGAAATCAATTTTGCAGGTTATCTTTTCCTTTAAAAGTGGAGTCAAATATCTAAAAATGTTATTTATATGTGAAAGAAAAATAAGCATCCTATATAATAAAGAGCCAATATGGAAAATGACCATCACTCTAAGACACAAGAGGGGGCCACCCCCATGTGGACACAAGATGGCTGCCACAATATGGCCAGCAGGGGAGGGCAATTGTGGGCAACCAGACCTGCAGGGAGGGCAGTTGGGGTGACCAGGCTGACAAGAGAGGGCAGTTAGCAGTGACCAGGCCAGCAGGGGAGGACAGTTAGGCGTCGATCAGACTGGTAGGGGAGTGGTTAGGGGGTGATTAGGCTGGCAGCCAAAAGCAGTTAAGGGCAATCAGGCTGCGAGTGGTTGGGAGTCAGCAGTCTTAGATTTTGAGAGGGGTGTCCGACTATCTGTTTATTTGGGATTGGGCCTAAATGGGAAGTTGGACATATCTCGAGTGGTCCCAGATTGGAGAGGGTGCAGGCTGGGCTGAGGGACAACTTCCCCTGCCCTGCACAAATTCTGTGAACTGGGCCTCTAGTCCTATCTAATAAAAGAATCATATGCAAATTAACCATCACTCTGCTATACCCACAAGCCACGCCACAAGCCAATCAGGAGCAAGTATGCAGATTAACCCCAACTAAGATGGCTACAGCCATGAAGAGAGCAGGAGGGAGGCTTGGGTTTCCCTGGTGATGGAGGAAGCCGAGCTTTCCACATACTCTGGAGGCCCCAGGCCTCTAATCAAGGCTACAAAGTTTCAATTATAGAAGATAAATAAATCCCAACAGAAATGGCTGCGGCCATGGAGTGAGCAGGAGGCTTGGCTCAGCTTCAGGCTACAAAGTTTCAATTGTAGAAGATAAATAAATCCCGGATACCAGGGTCTCCACTTCAGTCACTAGGGGGCATGGCCTGCCTGCAAACCACCACAGGCCCCCTGCCCAGGCTGCCCCATGCGCCAAGGTAACCCCCACCCTGATCCAGGAAATCCTTCAGGGCAAACCAGCTGGCCCCTATACATGCACCTGGCCTCTATCCTATCTAATAAAGGAGTAATATGCAGATTGGTCATCACTCCAACAAACAAAATGGCTGCCCCCATGTGGTCAAAGATGGCTTCCCCTATGTAGACACAAGATGGCCACCACAAGATGGCCAACAAGGGAGGGCAGTTGGGAGGGACCAGGCCTGCAAGGGAGGGCAGTTGTGGGGGAAGGAGACACAGGCCTGCAGGGGAGAGCAGTTGGGAGGAATCAGGCCTGCAGGGGAGGGCAGTTAGGAAAAACAGGCTGGAAGGTAAGCAGGTAGGCATCGATCAGACTGGCAGGGGAGTGTTTAGGGGGTGATCAGGTTAGCAGAAGTGGTTAGGGACAATCAGGAAGGCAGGCAGGTGAACAGTTGGGAGCCAGCAATCCTGGATTGGGATCGGGCCTAAACTGGGCATGACCGACCTAAATGGGAAACTGGACATATCTCAAGTGGTCCTAGATTGGAGAGGGTGCAAGCTGGGCTGAGGGACATTGCCCCCCCAAATCATGCACGAATTTCATGTACCAGGTCTCTAGTATATATATAAAAGGCTAATATGCAAAGTGTTCCCTCAGGAATTCAATTGCTTGCTATAATGTGTACTGACCACTAGGGGGCAGCTCGGAACATGGTGGGCAACCAGCAGCAAGAGGAGTACTGAGGGAGCAAGGGAAGGAGGAGGCAAGGAGGTGGGCAGAACCACGTGGTGGCAGTGCACAGGTGATGAGGGAAGGAGGAAGTTGAGAGGCAGAGTGGCAGGGAACCTGATCGCCAGCCAGGCCTACAGACCTACCTGTGCATGAATTTCATGCACCAGACCTCTAGTTCTAATATAAAATGGTTACTGGTATGCAGATGAGTTATTAATATTATTCTAAGATAATAACCTACATATAAAGAACTAGATGTTAAAAATTGGCCAATAGCCCTAACCAGTTTGGCTTGGTGGATAGTGTCGGCCTGCGGACTGAAAGGTCCCAGGTTCAATTCCGGTCAAGGGCATGTACCTCAGTTGTGGGCACATCCCCAGTGGGGGCTGTGCAGGAGGCAACTGTTCGATGTCTCTCTCTCTCATCAATGTTTCTAGCTCTCTATCCCTCTCCCTTCCTCTCTGTAAAAATCAATAAAATATATTTAAAAATAAAAACAGAAATATTAAAAAAAATTGACCAATAATAATTACAAAAGGCAATATTACCTCTGTCATAACAATCAATCGAATAATAAGCAAGTTAATTATTATTAACTTATATACAGTGGTACCTCAAGATACGAGTGCCCTAACATACGAGATTTTTGAGATACGAGCCGTCGAGCGAGCGATTTTTGCTTTGAAATACGAGCAACATTTGAGATAGGAGTAATTGCACAGATCAGCCGGCTGCACACGACCCACCAGTTTACCGACCCACCAGTTTACCGCGACTCAAACATCTCATAGTTTCCCATGCCTCAAGGTTACAGAACAAATTAAACTCATATCTCGAGGTACCACTGTATTATCACATATGCATAGCAGCTACTTAATTAGCAACTTGGAGATACATTTTTATTATTCTAATTTCATGCATCAGAGGCCTGGTGCACGAAATTCATGCACTTGGGGGGCAAGGGTCCCCTCAGCCCAGCCTGTGCCCTCTCACAGTCTAGGAGTCCCACAAATGATTGCCCTAAAGAGATAGGCCCTGCCCACCTGGCCAGGCTCTGCAATAGATTGCCTCTCAGAGAGAGGCCCCACCACCTGCCGCAGTACTGTCACGGGGTAGCCTGGGCCTCCCTCTTTGGGGTAATCATGGAGCCCCCCAACTGATCAATCACCCTGCTGGCTGGTGGCCTGGGCCTCCCCTATAGGGCGATCATGGGTCGATGGCCAAGCCCCTGACCAATCACACCCACTTTGGGTGGCCTGGCACCCAGTAATTGTCATAGCATTGTTGTCATCAGGAAGGTCTTCCGGACAGTTATTCTGCTGTTCAGTTGTTTAGTCAATTTGCCTACTAAGCTTTTATTATTATAGATAGTACTTAGAAATTAAAGGGATAAATATGTAAGCTGGCTTTTTTAGCAATCCTTGACTTCAGTTAATCTATAATTTTATATTTTCTTTGTTTCTAAGAGCTTTGCAGTTTTTAAAATATAAGGCTTGGGAATATTAAAATTACCAGATACCTATGAAAATTATTTTTTTAAACTGTTGATCAAGAGACCTTTAAGGTTTGAAATACATATACACATTCTATAATCCAATACAATGCTATACTGCCAATACTACTACCATAAGAACTTACCAAGTTTTAGAATATTCCTGCTACTACCAGAAGCATATTCTTCATTCATTTCATCATAGTAGATATAGTCATCATTCTAGGATAAAATAGTTTAGTATTTAGAATGAAATGAAAAGAAAAATATTTTTACTTTACATTAGTACTGCTAAGCATAAAATATAAAGATGACATGATAAATGTTTGATGACCTGATAAATGTTTAAATATTTAAGTATTTTATTTATAAAGAAATATACAAATATTCCTAAGAATAAGAAATATTTTAAATGTTGGAATCAGATAGTAACCTTCTTGAATCTACTAACTTTACTTTTTAGGAAGGATAAACTAGAACCAGAAATTAAGATCCTGAGTAAACTAAGAAATAATTTCTCATATTAGATGATGCAATGGCAAATCTGGTGACTGTCTCTATAAAATTTACAATTTGAATGAAGTAAATGATAAGAAAAGGAAGTTCTAATTTTAATTGTTCCTCTCCTGCCAACTTTTTCTCCACCCTATAAGACAGTCCATTTGACAGGATATGAAAAAATTTCAAGCTTTTTAAAAACCAAAGAAAAGAATATTTTACCTTATTTTAAATACTTCAAGTACTAATAGTTCTAATGGCTCAAATAGAAGGTTTGTCAGATTATATTATTTGATGTAAAGAAAAAAAATAGTCACGACAATATCAATAAAACAGGCATGTCTGAATAGGACTTCATTCCCACCAAACATTTTCCCATTACCCAAATATCCTCTTAATTTAGCATTTCCAAAGGAATAAACACAATAATAAATAAAAACTTCACTTTATATGAGATATCCTATAAATACTAAGGAAAGAACATACCTTTTTGGACAAAAGCAATTCTGTTTCAAGAAGAGTGACACGACTTATTAGATTGGTCCAGGTTTTTTCATCTACCATCACTTTTCCTTTCATTTTTTCTTCCAAAGAATCTAATCTGCTCTCTATCTGAGTCAGTTTCTTAAGCTTTTCTTGGCATTCAGCAAGCAGAGTTTTTAGTGAAGTAAGCTCAGGATTAATTTTTATATCCTAAAATATTAAAAATATCATACAAATTAAAATTCCTTAAAAGTCAACATATTCCCATTTCCATTGTGATATGTGTGTGTGCATACATACATACATACATATATATATTGATTTCAGAGAGAGAGAGAGAGACATCAGTGATGAGAATCAATGATTGGCTGCCTCTTACTGGAGATCGAGCCTACAATCCAGGCATATGCCCTGACTGAGACTCAAATCCTGACTTCCTGGTTCAGAGGCTGATGCTCAACCACTGAGCCATGCTGGCTGGGCCCATTGTGTTATTTCAATAGTTACTATAGGCAATAGAGGTTGAGAGTTAATACTGCTACCTTTGGAAGCAGACTACTTAGACAGTCTAACATGTATGACCTTGATGCTTCAATTTACTTATTAAAAAAAATTCCCACTTCATATGGTTCTTGTGAGGATTAAATAAGTTACTTTTCATAAGGCTCTTTTGAACAACTATTGTAGCACAATACAACTGTCACTATCAAGCTTCTTGTCACACTTAGTACCCAGCACAAAGCTAAGAGGAAATGACCAAGAAATGGCAGTGCATTGATACTATTACGTTTGCTATACATGGGAAATAAGCCTAATGGCCATCTTGTAGTTTTATAAATGCCAACTGTATACAGATGTAGAGACATCATAAGACACAGAAGACAGAAAAAAGATTTTTAGCAGAAGCAGTAGAGATTAGACACTATACTAAGATCTATGGCAATACTGTAATAGAAAAGGTACTCTTAGAGAAAAGAGAAAAAAACACAAAGGGCACAAAACGAAAAATGAAAAGGAAGTAGTGCACCAGTTTTTCCCATTCATCAATATAGGGAATAGGCAATAGAGAATATTCACTGCACAAAGCAATATATCTCTGTATCTCATTAAACTAAATTTCTTAAAGGGACATACCATGTCTTTATCATCTCTGCATTACCCATAACACCTAAAAGTAAGCAGTAAATAATATGCCAAGTTATATTCAGTAAGACTTAGGTAATGGTAACAATGATAATGTGCTGTGATTAATAATTCAAAAGGCCAGAGATAATCCAAAGTTTAGATGCTGAAGTAATCTTGTACATCGGAATAAGATATACTGGTATCTGCTAAAAACATCCCAAATTCTTACTTGCTCAGACTCGGTTTCAGAGATCTTTTCTTCAGGAGTCTTTATTTCTGTATCATTTAAGTCACTCACAGCAAATGCTTCCTTCACATCTGTCATTGTACTTAATGTACTGTCAGAAATGCTCACACCATCTTCATTGTAGAGGTGACGGATCACCACAGCTTTCTTCTGCCCAGAGAAAGCTATGTCAGAGCTGCTTCAATGTTTTCTTCACACAATTATTTTACACACATACACACAGTCACTTTGCAAAAGAACATCTTATCTTCCCTTTAAAATTTATAAAAGCTTAAATTACCACATATACTGTGGACATAAAACATAAATTAAGCTATTAATATTTTATGAGTGGTGATAAAATTGTGGTTATGATATTTTAAAGCATAATTATATATTAGAATATTGAAATATTTCTTCAACAACGTCAGCATTTGTTTTAAACTGTTTCAGGTTTTTTGGGGAAAGATGTTGCGGAAATTGGTTATAATAAAGATAAAACAAGATGAGCAAAGAGTTGATAAATTGCTGAAACTGAGAATGAGTACTTTTGAAAGTAACTTTAAAAATAATTTTGTCATAAAATAGATTACCACATAATTCACATAATCAAGACTGACTCTATGAATAAGACATATCACAATTTTTTTTTTCATTAAACAAACCACAAAATATCAGACGTTTAGTAAATGATTCAAACTAAATAATGACAAAGGGAAAGTCCTGAGAGTAAGACTTATTCAACCATAGGTGCTGAGCAGAAGGACAGGGAAAATATCTATCAACAAAGAGAAGATATTCAAAACACTAACCCAAAACCAGAGTATAGGTTTAGGAACTATCAATCATTGATACTTCACATTCCTGATAGAGAAATATTAGCACAGGTAAATGAAAGCACGTAACTTATAACTAATGGCATACTCGATTTCTGTTCCCATATTGTTGTAGGAAAACTAAATACATAATTAGGAGTAACTATTCATGAGCACATAATATAACCTCCTTAAATCATATTCTATCTAGGAAACAAGGCAGAAATAGGAATTAGAAATATAAAGTTTGTTCCATCCTACATTTCTACTCTTCTTAACTTTTGAAATATTCCCCAGATCACATGCTATGCATTGCTAACAAATCCTTATGGTATAATACCTAACTAGAATATCTTAAGCAGCTGTTAGCTAGAAAAAAAATGTAGAGGGCTCCCTGGGAAAGCACATGGGCATTCCTTAATTATTGTCAGCTGAACCCAGTGTTGTCGGCAAAGCACCATGCCCTGGGGACACGCCTTGCCAAAAGGGTAAGGGTATTGTCATCTTGCTCTTCATTTCGGCCATGGTGTGGGGAAGTGGGGTTTGATACCTAAATCCAGCCTAGCACCATCAATGCTCAGGGCTTATTCAAGAATGCAAATAATCTCTTTTGTCTTATACTTTCGGTGAAACTTCCTGGTATTTGGGGGTATAAAATAAACACGCTGCATCAGCTCTGGGTCACTGTCTCTCCATCAGAAGAGGGCAGTGGTTCACCGGGCCCCAGCTTTTCTTTCTATCTCTGTCTTGTCTCTTTCATTTATTTCTCAATCCCCAGCTGCCTCTACTCAGGAATTGGACCTCCTCTCTAGCCACACTGGACACGGAAAAGAAATATTACAAAAAAGGTGAGCCTTGTATTTTCTGACCTTTCCTGAAGTCATGAATCTGCCAGTGATATCAATGCCAACAGGTTCTGCAGATGATTTCTCGCTGCTTGAACCAGGTTCAGACTTAACAGAACTGACTCTCTTTCTTTGTAGTGATGGAGTCTAAAAAGAAGTATAAGGATGTAAAAAGTTTTGTGTAAAAACATGATGTACTAGTATATTTAAATTCTATTATCATTTAAATTTTACATATAAAATATGACTGCCAAAGAATGAGTTTAAATTCCATATATTTTGAAAACTAAGAAGTGATGAAAATGTACTGTTTAAACTGTTAGTTTAGGACCAGTAGACCCTCAAGTTGCAAATGTGCAAATATAAGTGACTAGTATTTAAAGCAAACACCAGATATTATAAGGTTACACAAATCTGTAAATAATGAAGTAATTATGCTATGTATTAATTTGCTTTCTAGGGCAGTGGTCGGCAAACTGCAGCTCGTGAGCCATATGGCCCCTTGAGTGTGGCTCTTTGCCTGGGCAAGTCTATTTTGAAGAAGTGGAGTTAGAAAAAGTTTAAGTCTAAAAAAAATTGGCTCAAAAAAGAAATTTCAGTTGTTGTATTGTTGATATTTGGCTCGGTTGACTAATGAGTTTTCTTACCACTGATCTAGGATATTGATTTTATACATTAAAATATTGCCCATCAAAATAAGTTAAAATTTGTAAAAAAATTACCTTATCAAGAGCACTCAACTCCTTGTGCTTTTTCATCACACAATTCAAAATATCACAGATAATTTGAATTTTCCATTCTGCAAATCCACATTGGAGAAACTGCTTTTTCGTCAAGATTGGTTTATAATTAAATTGATCACGAAGAAGCTATGAAGAGGGAATAGATCAACAAAATTTTGGGAACAATCTCTTTCAAAAATCTAAAACAAATGCTCACCTGATTAGGGTGGCCTTTTATTTAACAGGTAGAAAAGAGATTTATGACCAGGAAGCAGAAGTATCTAGGTAGAAATAGGTAGCTAGGGATGTACCAAAAATAGATGGCTGTCCAGAGAAATAGAAAAATATACCCAACTAGTGGCCTGGTGGATGAAATTCATGCACATTAAAAGGGAATTAATTAAAGGAAATATTTTAATATATTGCTATTTGCCCTTTCTTTAAAATAGAAGTGTCAGAGATGAAAAAAATTAGTAAAATGTGTATGAAAACCTTCTTGTCAGAATTTGGGTTGTGTTGTGGGACCCAGAGTCAAGTCCCCACCACCCCACGCATGTCATGAAATCACGCAAGACCCAGACCTGGCCAGCCCCTCTCCCAATGCGCGAGATTCAGACCTGGCTGTGTCCAGCCCTTTCAAACCCCACTGGGCAGGAGACACAACCTCAGTTTCCCCGGCCTGGCGCCAGGCAGGTGATGCACCCTGAGGTCCCTCAGCCTGGTGCTAGGCGAGGGGGGTGGGGGGGGGTGCAGCCTCAGGTCCTCCATCAAGCCCCAATGGGTGAGGAGGCGCAGCCACAGGTCCCTGGTCAAGCCCTGACAGGAAAGGGGTACAGCCTCAGCATAATCTCAGGTCCCCCTGGTCAGGCGCTGGGGTGTGGTCTGAGGTCCCCTGGCCCAGTACCAGGGTGAAGGGTGCACCTTGAGGTCTCCTGTCAAGCCCCACTGGGACAGAGGCATGGTCTGAGGCCCCCGTCAAGCCTCACTGGGCGGGGGGCACAGCCTGAGGTCCCTTGACCTGGCACTGGGGCGGGGCACGCCTTGAGGCCCCCATTCAAGCCCCACTGGGTGGGTAGCATGGCCTGAGGTCCCCTGGCCCAGTGCTGGGGCAGGGGGTGCACTTTGAGTTCCCCGTCAAGCCCCACCAGGCAAGGGGCATGGCCTGAGGTCATCAAGCCCTATCAGGCAGGGGGCACGGCCTGAGGTCCCCACCGTGGCACTAGGCAGCCTCAGTTCCCTGCTGATTGCTCATTACAGCTCATTACAGGAATCCTGCCTCCACTGTGGGCGCAGCCATCTTGTGTTACAGGGACTCTGCCTCTGCTATGGACATAGCCATACTTGTGTACAGAACTCTGCCTCAGCGGTGGGCGCAGCCATCTTGAGAGATGTGAGGGTCAATTTGCATATTACCTCTTTATTATATAGGATGATCCTAATAGGTACTAGAAATACTCCTTAGCTCACTCCATACCAGATAAGTCAGGAAACCATAGTTTTATGTGTTTATACTTCTTCCAGTATGTGATTTTTTAGACAAGTCAGTAGGCCTCTGAGTTTCAACTTCTCATTTGTAAAATGAGAAAATTAGGCCAGATAAGTAATTTCCAAAACCTACTCTTGAACCCTAAGATTTCTTGGAAGTGCCTCTTAGGCTTCCACAGAAGTTTTCTGGGGAAAGACAAAGAAAGAAAGATTAAACAGAGATTCTACACATGAAAGCTCCTATTCCATCAAATGCAACTTAGTACTTAAAAAGGAAAAATTTGATTTGATAAATGCGTTTTACCTTTCCTAAAAATGTTTAAAAACTAGAGTACTTGAGCAAAAATTAATGATTAAAAGTAGGATTTTTAAAGAACCCAGTATGAGATTAAGTGCATAATACATAATACTAAGTGTAAATACTAGGGTAGATATAAGACATGGTACTAGACCACAAGGAACATAAAAACTCAAAGCTCTACAAACAACTAGATTAACTTATAATTCTATACACCACAAACTTTACTTAATAAAACCACATTTCTAACTTTTGCCAGCATACCAAATTTTACCAAAATTTGTTGTAAAAAATGGCAAATTATACCAATGACAAATGTTTACCAGTTGTCATATTTAACAGAGTATGAAACATAAAGCAAACTTCAATTACATCCTGATTGCAATAGGGATTGCATTTAAATGAGGTAAATGCATATGAAAATACTGTCAACTATACATGCTGCATATATATATTAAGAAATTATTACAATAACATGAATCTGAAAAAACACCAAAAACTTCTAAAACAATCCTTTATAATAAAAGCCTTGGTGGCATTATGTCCTGGTGCAACATTGTCACAAGATGACCACCACAAAATGGCTGCGCGCACAGCAGAGGCGGGGCCCCATGGCTGCTCCAAGAGGTGAGGCCTGGGGATCCCATGGCTCTGTGCAGCACAAAGAAGGCTGGTCCCGGTGTCTCTGCCACCTCATGCAGAGGAGGAGCGTCGTGGCAGGGGAGGACATTTGTGGGTGATCAGGCCAGCAGGACAGGGAAGTTGGGGATGATCAGACCGGCAGGAGGGTAGGAGGGCAGTTCAGGGCAATCAGGCAGCAGGGGTGGGCAGTTGTGGACGATCAGGCCAGCAGGGGTGGGCAGTTGTGGGTAATCAGGCTGCCAGGGGAACAGTTAGGCATCAATCAGGGGAGCAGTTAGGGGGCAATCAGGCTGGAAGGCAGAAGTGGATAGGGGCAATCAGGCAGGCAGGCAGGCAGGCAGGAGAGCAGTTAGGAGCTAATGGTCCTGGATTGTGAGAGGGATGTCCTGTGGGATTGAGCCTAAACTAGCAGTTGGACATGCCCCAAGGAGTCCCAGATTGGAGAGGGTGCAGGCCGGGTTGAGGGACAACCACCCCCCCACTCCCGGCATGAATTTTGCACACTGGCCTCTAGTTATTTCATAATTTCAAACATACCTTATAGACGGTATCTATAAAGCACAAATCATTCTTTGCTATGAGTTCTACATTGGATTCCATCAGAAGTTCTGCTACATAAGGGGAATATGAGGTAAGAGAATAGCTGATGATGGGCAAAGATGCCGCTAAATCTCCCTTAACCAAACTGTTGGGGGGGAAAAAGAAAAAGATTTTTAATGAGCATAATTCCACAAAGTTGAAAAATAGGGGCAATGTAAGAATTATTGTCAATAATTTGTAACAAAACTATAGCCCCTTCATATTCTATCCCCAACACTAAATTAGTCTAGCCAAATTACTATGAAATTATATTACTCATTTGCTCAAACAATTATAAAAGCTCTTTAATACCAATAGAAAATCTAGTACATTTGGTCTTATTATATTATAAATTCTAAATTATAGATAAGGAAAACAGGGTTAGGAAACTGTAACCAGTCCGATCAGTATCTCCCCTTATATTAGGCCCCTTTGAAATCTGTATCTTATTAGTTTATGCTAATTCTTCCAGAAAGGTATCCTACTTTTCTCCACCCGTTATTCATTCTCCATAAATCATTTGTCAGATACCAAGTTTTCCATGAAGCCATCCTCAATATTCTGATCCATATTTCTTTCTCCCAGAATGACTCCCTAGCTATTGATGCCTCATGCCTGTCTTGTACTCTTGTCTAATTGTCTACACATATGAATCTCATTTTCTCCATGTGAAGTAGTTGCACAGATTCTCTCACAACAAAGCACAGGAGAGGCCAGTTTAATTACCCAGTTATATATGTTCAATTGAAGTAATAATGCACTTAGGTAAAACATTTCTTTTCCACAAAATTCAAGATGTACATAAATCTCCCTATTCCCACCCCAATATTTTTAATAAGGCAGAGAGCAAGTATATGATGATGGTATTACAATTTGTTTTTCAGGATAAATATAAATTGTTTCTCTTTTATGGTTATAATATTTTACCCATGAGAAAACTACTCTGGCAACCTTTTTTTACCTGTATGACAGTTAAAAAAAGACACACACAAAAAAATGCTTTTGAACAGCAAAATCTGTCCCATTTTATGCAAGTTATCAATAGAAGGCAGCCAGATCTGCATTTAACATCTCATATAAAACAACCTCAAAAATCTTGGTTATCTATGGTCTAAGAACTTAATCTGGCACACCAAAACAAAAAACAGCAAGTCACAAGAAACAATTTTAAAATGGGAAAAAGTGGAAAGAACCAAAATATATATATCTAGGGTTGTGTGTGTAGGTGAGGGTGGCAATCTGAAACAGCAGTGAGTAGCATTACTGATCTCAACAGACCCTGCAGATATTATTATATTATAAAATAATCTAAAAATGATTGTTTTGGGTCAATAAGAAAATCAAATGTTTAAGGAGTGTACGCAGAAGAAAGGAACATAATCGATATCTTTTAAAATTATTCCTATACAAAATATCTTTTAAAATGTTGATGGTAGCCAAGCTGGTTTGGCTCAGGGGATGGAGTGTCAGCCTGTAGACTGAAGGGTCTCAGGTTCAATTCCTGTTAAGGGCACATGCCTGGATTGGGAGCTTGATCCCCAGTAGGAGGTGTGCAAAAGGCAGCCAATGAATGATTCTCTCATCATTGATATTTCTCTTCCTTCCTCTCTGAAATCAATAAAAATATATTAAAATAAAACTTAAAAAATGTTGATGTTTAAGGTGGTAAGAAAAAAGCTTAGCTATTCAAACTGATTAAGTCCTTGCAAGACTAGACAATAGATATTTCCCTCTTTTGAATAACCAACCTCTTGGTATATGCTATGGAAGCATACTAGGGAATATCTTCCATCTCTCGTATATAATACCTATGACAACAGCCATTAAAGCTCAACTTTCTCCTTACTTTCCTTACTACCCTTTCATTTGCAGTCATCTCTTAGTGTTAACTCTCCCTAGTATACATTCAGAACTTCTTTTTTAAATTAAATCATTATTATTCAGATTATTACATTTGTTTCTTTTTTCCCCTCCATTGCTCCCCTCCACCCGGCTTCCACCCCTCCCTCTACCCTTATCTCCCCACATTGAATTTATCCATAGGTATATGATTTTTGTCCATTCTCTCCCTGCATCCCCCTCAACCCTTCCCCTCCCTGAGAATGATCAGTCCACTCCCTTTTTGAGCTCCTGATTATATTATATTCACCAGTTTATTCTGTTGATCGAATTTTTAATTCACTTAATTTTTAGTTTTACTTTTCATAGATATGTATTTGTTGTTCATTATTTTTTATCTTTTACCTTTTTCTTCTTCCTCTTCTTAAAGAGTACCTTTCAGTATTTCATATAATACTGGTTTGGGTTGATGAACTCCGTTAGCTTTTTCTTATCTGTGAAGCTCTTTATCTGACCTTCAATTCTGAATGATAGTTTGCTGGGTAGAGTATTCTTGGTTGTAGGTTCTTACTATTCATCACTTTGAATATTTCTTGCCACTCCCATCTGGCCTGCATAGTTTCTGTTGAGAAGTCAGCTGACAATCATATGGGTGCTCCCTTGTAGGTAATGAACTGTTTTTCTCTTGCTGCTTTTAATATTCTTTGTCTTTTGCTCTTAGTATTTTAATTATGATGTGTCTTGGTATAGTTCTCTTTAGATTCCTTTTATATGAGATTCTGTGTGCTTTCTGGACTTGTAAGTCTATTTCTTTCACCAGATGTGCAAGTTTTCAGTCATTATTTCTACAAATAGGTTTTCAGTATCTTTCTCTCTCTCTTCTTCTGGCACCTCCACAATTCTGATGTTGGTACGCTTGAAGTTGTCCCAGAGGCTCCTTACATTATCTTCACATTTTTGGATTCTTTTTTCTTCTTGCTTCTCCAGTTGAGTGTTTTCTGCTTCTTTATATTTCAAATTTTTGACTTGATTCTTGCCTTCCTCTAGTCTGCTGTTAGGTCTCTGTATATTTTTTATTTCAGTCAGTACGTTAATTTCTAGTTGGTCCTTTTTCATCTCCAGTTGGTCCTTTTTCATCTCCTCTTGGGTCTCGCTAAATTTATCTATCTTTTCTAGGATAATCTTGAAAAACCTTATAAGCATGATTTTGAACTCTATATCCGGTCATTTGTTTTCCTCCATTTCTTTTGTTTGTGGTCTCTTCCTTTGTCTCTGCATTTTTACTATGCCAGGAGAACTTCTGTGTTGGATTCTGCCTTATGATAGAAGACTTGCAAGACTACAAAAGCCTCTCTGTTGAGCTTGGGATGGGTGGAGTCGCAGGCCTTCCAGTCGGCCCTGCCCTACACACCCACTGGGTCTCATGTGTCTCTGAGTAATTGCTGGAGCGGTCCCTGTGTGCAGGGGCAGTGCCTCTAGACACCTGACTTTCAGGTTCCTCTGTGCTCTGGGACCGTATGAGTCTGGGTCCTCAGGGTCTCGCCCTAAACTGGGGTCTAGTGGAGTTAGAAGTGTCACAGTTGGGAGGCTCTGTCTCCCGCCCACTCGTGAAAGCCAGCAGCACAATCACCAGTCAGTCTTCTGGGAGCAGTGCTGTGCAAGCCACCGGACTTATGCCCTTTCGTGGCTCCCCTACATTTCTGTGCACTTCTCCCTTTTCACAGTCCAAACTCCCCCGTATAAGTTTCGGCTGGACCTGGGGTTCAGTGCCATAGGAAAAGGGGGTTCAGTGCAGTTGGGAGTCTCCATCTCCCTCCCACCAGAGAAAGCCAGCCAGGTACTCTTTACTCATGCGTATTAGTACCTCAGCTTTTTGCAGCTCCTCTAGGTCTCCGTGAGCCCCTCTCTTTCCTTCTAATTGTAGAGTTTCCACTCAGCCAGCTTTCCTGTGGTTCTGGATGATATCCATTCTGTCTTTTAGTTGTAGTTTTGAAATGGTTGTGTGAGGCAGCAGTGTAGGTGTTTAACTATGCCGCCATCTTAGATTTTTATATGTAAATCCCATTACTCCAGAATTCTTAGTAGTTGGTTTAGTCAAGACCCACTCTACTACTTGACAATGTACCTAATTTGGAGTTGTCCCTTTATACTCATTGAATAAATGTTTAAATAGCTTCTAATATGTGCCAGCCATCATTCTCGATAAGGGGATACTACAAAGACTAAGTACTAGCTCTGCCAAGTGTAGCTTTGTGGGTAGGATATTATCCCATATACCATATACCATATACCATATCCCATATACCTGTTCAATTAATAGACAGGGCACATGCCCACATTGCAGGCTCAATTCCCAGTAGGGAGTGTGCAGGAAGCAAATTCTCAATGTTACACTTTCACATTGATGATTCTCTCTAAACTTCAACAAAAAATCTTAAAAAAAAAACAAAAAAAAAACAACAACTAAGTACTAGTTATCAACTTGCTTCCCAGAGGGGGAAATATCATTGAATATCCCAGGTAAGAGTAGATGTATTAGGGGATAGAAGATAACAAGAATATCATATTAGATTGGTATGAATATCTACACTAATAAAAGAATAAGATGCAAATTAACTATACCTTTGTAATACCCACTAGCCAATCAGAAGTATTCAAATTAACCCAATAAAGCTGGCAGATTAATTTGCATACACAGGCACTGAGCAGCCAGGGGCATTCCGCACTTCCTCAGCCGCTCCAGGCCTCTGGGCAGCGTGGGAAGGCAGAAAGGCAGCTCCAGCAGGAGCGGAGGCAGTGCCAGCAGCCAGGAGAAGGAAGGCCCATTCATGCACAAATCTTTGTGCATTGGGCCTCTAGTTGAAGAAATGTATGTGGCTTTGCTACAACCTACAAAAGCAAGTCAGTCATATCGGGAAAGTGGAAACTAACAGAAAATGTCCAATGTGGGGTCTGTTATATGAGTTAGCTTAATAATCTTCAGACAAGGTATAAGTGGTCATAAGAAATCTACTAAGTAGAATCTTCCAAATCATAAAGAAATACTATCCAATTAGATGTGAGAGATTAGTTATATGGTGAGTCATATAACTAATGAATTCATTCCATTTCTACGAGTTTAAAAGTTATACAGACCATACCATATATGGACGTATATTTTGCTGTTACTTCTTTTTTAAAAAATATACATATATATTTTAAATATCTTTTTATTGATTTCAGAGAGGAACCATAATATGGATGTATATTTTGCTGCTACCTTTTTTTCCTATATATATTAAATATATTTTTATTGATTTCAGAGAGGAAGGAAGAGGGAGAAAAGAGAAACATCAATGATGAGAGAGAACCATTGACTAGCTGCCTTCTGCACAGCCCCGACTGGGGATTGAGCTCACTGAGCCATCCCGGCTGGGGCTTAAAGTATATTTTTATTGATTTCAGAGAGAGAAAGAGAGGGAGAGATTGATCGAAACATCAATGATGAGAGAGAATCATTGATCAGCTGCCTCCTGCATGCCCTGCACTAGGATCCAGCCCACAACCAGGCATATGCCCTTGACCCTTTAGTCCACAGGCTGACACTCTATCCACTGAGCCAAGCTGGCTAGGGCTTTGTTACTACTTCTAAAAGGTGATTTAAATCTCAAATTGGACTTTTTATTTTTATTTATTCATTTTTAAATATATTTTATTGATTTTTTTTTTTTTTTTTTTTACAGAGAGGAAGGGAAAGAAATAGAGAATTAGAAACAATGATGAGAGAGACATTGACCAGCCACCTCCTGCACGCCCCCACTGGGGACATGCCCACAACCAAGATACATGCCCTTGACCAGAATCAAACCTGGACCCTTTAGTCCGCAGGTCGAAGCTCTATCCACTGAGCCAAACAGGTTTTGGCTCAAATTGAACTTTTTAAAATTGAGACTTAGAAATAAACTCCTATAATTCCCCACTTTCTAAAATATTTTAATCATTTCAAGAAAAATTTTAAAGTGCTCAGATAAAATTGGTATCTTTATTTAGATACTTCCCCATGTCAAATATTAAATCAAATCATTACCAAAAAGACTACAAATATATTTTATATCCTAGCTTACCCTACACAATCCACTTCTTGAGGATAATTTAGCGAGCGAAGAGCTTGTTCTAGGTTCCGTAAGCTTCTCTTCAAGTCGCCTGTTGCCATTATTTAACATTACATTCAGCTCCAGCGTGTGAAATAACCTAATATTTCACCTAAAAGTAAAAATTTATAAAACAATTAAGGCTGTGTATTTTTGAAGCTTCTCTATTTTATTTTGTTCACATATCCTATTTTGTTCACATCTCCATATTTACCTTTGCTTAGCTATTTCTCCCCTAACTTCTCTCCCCTACTAGTCTAGTATTATCTAGTATTTATCTCATATTCCTGAATATAAGGTGAGTTTTTTCTCCCAATATTTTTCCTTATAAAAAAAGTTGGCTTTATATTCACATTCTTGAAATGTATCTCATATATGATAGTCTCCCAGCTACTTTATTTTGAATAACAAAGTACCATTTGACAAGACACATCACTCTGAAATAGTCTCCATCAAGGACTATTTTGGGTAATTATGAAAGATACATTTTTAAAAATCAGTCAAAAATGGAGACAGAATTAGCAACATAGGTTCAGAAATGAGGGGTCCCTTATAGTTCTATAAGGGGTAAGGCCAAGGGGTGTTGAAATAAGGATGATTATATGAAAGTTTATATAAGGAGCTGCTAAGTCCTAGCTTTTTACTTTTTACTTCCCTTCCCGTCTCTGACACATAACTTGCTCAACTGGGCAACTAGTTGTCTGCTCCCCTGGCTTTAACTGTCCTCTAGTTTGTTTCATATATATTATGAAACAACATACATTAACATATACATATACACCCACACACCCACACACACACAAAAAAAGATGTGTGTGTATATATATACATGTGTGTATGCGAAAAAAATATATATATATATAATTTTAAAACCATATATCCTCACCAGAATATATATATATATATTCACACACACACACACATACACACACACACACACACACACACACACATATATATATATATATACATATATATATATATACACACACACACACACACACATACACACATTTATATATACACACACACATATATATGTTAATTCTGATACTTGAATTGAACAATTAAGTAAGTGGATGACTGAATAGTAGCAGCAGCAGCTACGTTCTCTCAGTGTTGGAGTGAAAATTTACAGATAAGCAAGGGGAAAAGACAAGGATTAATTAGAGACATCAGTATGAATTTATGTTTAGCTTAATATAGATACAGAAAGTTGCATATTGAAATATTTATAGATATGCAGATATAGACAGCTTAGTATATACACATTGATTTCTGCTCTCTGCCAGCTGAAAGTGACTAAAAGCTACGACACCCCAGTAGCAAAGAGCACACATGGCATCCAGATCTTGGTGTGCAATGCTATTCTCCAATAAAAGGAACCATGGCTCCCTGGAGAAAAGACCAATTGTAGAACTGGGGCAGGAAACATGCAAAATGAACCTGAAGCATTATGTAGTTCCAGATAGTAAAAACAAACAAACAAATCCAACATTGATAGGGGTTCCTCAAAAGGGCACAGGAGCCAAATGAAATAGCTCCCAATGGTCAAAGTTAACACAATTTGAACAATAAAAGTTAATAGATTAGTATGAAATTATTATCCAAGGTATAAAACACAACAACAAAATCAATCAGTATAATTCAATACGTTAACAAATAAAGGAAAAAAAATCTTATAATAATTTTAAGACATGCAAAAAAGGCATTTGCTAAAATTCAATACCCATTTATTATATAATTCTTTTTATAATATAATTCTTTTATTATTTTTTTAATTTTTATTTTTTAAATATATTTCTTTATTGAATTTAGAGAGTAAGCGAGGAGGAGAGATAAGAAACATCAATCATGAGAGAGAATCATTGATTGGCTGCTTCCTGCACACACCCCTCTCCCCCCCACCACCCCCCACCACTGGGGATCAAGCCCACAACCCAGAAATGCGCCCTTGGCTGTAATCGAATCTGGGACCCTTCAGTCCACAAGCTGACGTTCTATCCACTGAGCCAAGCCAGTCAGGGCTATTATATAATTCTTATTACATTAGAAATAGAAGAGAACTCACTGCATTTGATAAAGATCATCTCTAGAAATCTCTTGTAAATGTCATACATCATAATGAAATACTGAAAACTTTCTTCCTGAGACTGGGAATGAGGCAAGCTTATCTAGTTTCCTCAGTTCTATTCAACATTGTACTAGAGGTGGTAGACAGTAGAAATGTGCAAGAAAAAGAAGTAAAAAGCATAAAGACTAAAGAGGAGGAAATAAAAATGTCACTATTCACAGACAACATAATTGTATATGAAAAAAAAAAGAAATAAGTGAATTTAACAAGGTTGCTGGATAGAAGGTCAGTTGTATTTCCCAAATAATTAAGAAGTGTTTAAAAATTATATATCTATAAATAACTCATTACAGCCTCAATAAATAATCATAAACATGTGAATAAATCTGGAGAATATATGTAAGAAAGACATCAAAACAAATTTAAAACTCATAAAACTCTAGTGAGATATATTAAAATAGTCCTAAATAGAAGAGATATACAACTTGATCAAGGACTGGGAAACTCAATATACTGTATATTGCTCCATAGATTCAATGCATTTCCTCACCCTCCCCCAAAAAAATCCTTGCAGTTTTTCATAGGTAGAAATTCACATGCTGAGTCTAAAATACATACAGAAATGCAAAAGGTAAAGGACAACTATCAAGATAAAAATTGGAGGACTTAACGACTAGATATCAAGATTCAGTCTAAAGTTAAATTTGGAATATGTGAAAAGATGTACAAATAGAACAATGGAACAGAATACAGTCCAGAAACAGACCACTGACACTAAATTTATGACAAACTTGATGCTGAGTAGCCCTGGAGAAAGGATGGTCTTTATCCATAAATGATACTTTGTCAATTGAATATCCAGATGGAATAAATAAAATTTGAACTTCTGATGTAAAGGGTACCTCACATCCTTCACAAATTAATTTCAGGTTTGTTGAAGATCTCAATATGAAATATAAGACAACCAGATTTTCTAGAGATCACATAAGAGAATAATCTTTATGAACTTCAGGTACAGAAGAATTTATCTTATGATTGATAAAATGAAACACATTAAAATTAGTAACTTCTGTTCATCAAAAGACATCTTTAAGAGAATAGAAATATAAACCATTGAGTGGGAGATGGTGCTGTCATATATGTAACCAATAAAAAGATTCATGTCTAGAGTATGTAAAGAAATTCCTACAAAATAAGGAAAGATAACTCAATAGAAAAACGGGAAAAAGACCTGAACAGGAATTTGATAGAAGGGTAAACATGTGAAAAGACACTCAATTGAATTAATTATTAGGAAATTACAAAGTAAATTTAAAAATCTGAAATCTACAGTATTCTGTGAAAGAGTATATAAGTGTTACTTGGCATTATCAGCTATTAGTAAAGGTGTTATATGCAAGAAAATATACATAACAGAATATGTATTTACATATGTGTGTGCAGCAAAACACATGAAAAGTATTTGACATTTTAAATAAAATGGTTCACTTTTTTAAAATCCCCCCAAAAATACCATGGGGTTATATTTTTAAATGACTCATGTAATAGGGCTTTTGTTAGATTCTCCAAAGAAAAGGTTATTCCCTAAGGAGGTCATAAAATAAATAGTTAAGAACCTTTGCTAAAAAGAGATGAAAGAGATATAGTTTACTTAAACTGTAAGCCTAGTCAACCACTAAAGCAAAGCACAATAACACACTTAAAAATATCTACTTGTAACTGTCCATGGGCACTTCATAGAAGGAAAATAATATATAACAACAGCTTGAGTAGTGAATCCTCTGGAAATGAAGCTTCTTTAAAGTGAAGCCATTGACATTAAAAACAAAACAGAACAATTCACAAATCAGGTAAAGTGGAGTTAGCACAATCTTTCCCCCAGTCAACCTCCCAGCAATTGCCATGATACAAATCATCTTTCTACATACCTTCTCTCTAATAGAGGCAATGAGGCTAACAATGTGCAAAATCCTAAATTTAGTAAACTTTCTAGTTTAAGCTCTTAGGCATCCCATTCTGAACCTTTTCTCTATTTTAGGAACACAGTATCTTCCTGATCCAAGTCTCCTCTCATTTATTACTATGGTAAAGAACATGTTATTGACTATATTGTTATACACTCATGGATGTGTTTTATCACTATTTTTCAGCCAATCAATTACTTCATCTAAGCATTGACATTTTAGGCAGGAGAAATTTCAGGTCCTTTTAAATAGGAGATAACTAGAAAAGAAAGGAAGTAATCCTCTAATCACATTATACAAAATACTGTCCGAAAAGGCAAATCTTTTTTAGCATCGTTTAGGATGATTGGGGATCAACAGATATATGGAACAAGAGAAATGACTTCTCAAGAACATGACCAGCCTTTACTTTCCAGGAAAAGATGAGGTGGGAACTAAGCTGGCTGTAATTGTCACTGGCCATTATAGAAGGTCTGAGGTTAAGTTCCAGACATACCTATTTTAACACAATTCTTCTTGGAGCACCTTTTCCCCTCAGACATCCTATAACTTTAACATAAATTGTATTTCCCCCCATAGACTTCCTTTAATCCTGTATATTCCATCTTTCGAGTACATGTAATTTTATTTAACATTTTATGGTATCTATTCCATCTTTCTTTTCTCTGTAGTTCTGGAACATATATCAATGTCTCATTATTTCTACCTCTGGTAATGGAATTTCTGACCATAAAGTATGTCCCTGGAACACATCCTCTTCAGTACCAGCGGAATAAATATTTTGAAGAAGAGTAAGGTACAAGTAGAGCTTGAATCTGTAAGTGAAGGAGATAAGTGATTAAATAAATAAATAAATAAATAAATAAAAATAAAGGGATACAAAATGTGAGATTATAGAAAAAAATAGTTTCTGCTCTATATGTTCACAAAAATCTTTACTAGAAAATTGAAAATTAAGATATTAAAAAAGTCAATCTCTAACTTATGCACATTTGAACATAACATTTTCAGAGATGAAGAATAACATAACTTAAAAAATAACATTTACACTTTATAACCTGTATCAAAGAAAAGTAAAAGAAGACAATATTACTCAGCTTGTAGCATACATTCAATCATTAGGATGGTCTCCATACTGCTTCCTTAGCTTCCTCCAGAGAGCTCTCTTCACAAGTCAAATATGCCCAACTGGACCCAATTTTCAGTCTAGCTAGAGATCATGGCTGTTGGAGGTCATGCAAGGATGCCTCCCAATGGAATGCCATTACACTCAGAGTGATTTTTTTAAAAAATCAAAATGAAGCAACTACACTGACTACTATAGCGATTGTGCTTGATGACTTAAGTTTATGACATTGCTCATAATGCTAGATATTATCTAAAAACCGTGTATTCAAAATAGAAGTAGAATGAGGAAAAGTTAAGTTTATAAAACTTTTCACCAAAGATATTAGGGAAATGCTGTTCTAAGAGAGAGGGAAGAAAGGGCTGGGCAAGAAAACACTGAGAAAATGGGGGTGGGGGCTGGAACGAAGGAAGTAAGGGACAAGTATAGACAGAGTTCAGTAGGACTGTCGTGTTCTCAAACAAAACAGTTGAAAGGTTTGGACAACTTTAGAAAAGCAGGTTAATACAGACCCAATTCCGGAATCAAAACGTCAAGATTGTTTTATGTGTGTTTTGTTTTGTTTTTCATAGTGAGGGAAAAATCAATAGTCTCCTAGGAAAATGAAAAAAAAATACTGAAACACCAGGGAGATGCAAGCAAGGAACTCACCCATCTCTCCATTTCTAGTTAATTATCTCCGAGGAGCTGGACCGCCCCTCAGCTCTGCGGATCCAACAGGAGGAAATCAGTCTATCACTTCCCTAGCGTGTATCACAACCCCATCTCCGAGGATGAGCTGTCACGGCTCTTCGTGGTCACGAAGGGACGTAAGCAGTTGGGGAAATAGGCAAAACACCTCTAGGGGCTCTCCTCCCTCCACTAGATTTAAAAGTATAAAAAGACAGAGACCTGGTCATTCGCTCCCACCCGGGGACTTCGGTCAAGGCATCGAGGAGACCTCAGTCCAGTCTAAGGTGCAGTCTCGCCAGCTCCTCGGTTGCTCACCTTGCAGCCACGGAGCAAAGAAGCGGACTCCGAGAGGCAGGGGGAGGTGAGGGGGGGGTCCTATGCAACCAGAGAGAGCCCTGGAGACCAGGCTCCAGCCACAAATCCGGGCGGCCGCACACCCGCGCCCGGGCGCGCTTCTCGCGCCGACCGTTTGTATCTGCAACAGCAGGTCAAAGCCCGCCACGCAGCGCGGCCGGACCTTCCGAGCGGCAGGCTTCCCATGCTCCACGATTCCTCGCTGCAGATTCCACACCACGTTCGTCCAGACCCCCGAGGACGCTGACTCTGCTGAGAGCCTTCTCCACAGCCAGTCCGATCGCAAGCTGCATAGGAGATATTGGCCGCCCCGGTGTTGCTGCCCAGAGAGGCTGGGGAGGTGAAGTGAGAAACCGGGGACACTGTAACGAATCGTAAACAACGGAGATAAAAATGCTTTTGCTTTCAGCCTCAGGCCTCACACGTCACTTCCGGCAACAATAGGAAACGTCAAACCTCAGGCTGTCCGCAGCCCTCGCTGCTGCAGCTTGAGGTTGCGCTCCATTTGGAGGAAGCCGGCGCTGTTTCTGGGGTTCTCGCCGCCCTCACCCTCACCGGCGTGAGC
The DNA here is from genome assembly GCA_004026805.1 of Lasiurus borealis. Taxonomy (NCBI): domain Eukaryota; kingdom Metazoa; phylum Chordata; class Mammalia; order Chiroptera; family Vespertilionidae; genus Lasiurus; species Lasiurus borealis. The sequence goes on along the minus strand of PVJN01004422.1, from coordinate 32,063 downwards.
AGAGTAACATCTGAACCGGCTTCTCCATGGCCTGGGCACCAGTTCCCGGCTGAGCTCTTTTCTTTTTTGGCTAAAAGCCCCCATCAAGAGGCCGATTCGTCGCGGCGGCGGTGGGGATCGCAGGTCGCTCAGGTACAAGCGTCAGCCCACTATTTCAGAGCCCTTGCTTCTTTTCCCCTCTGCACCCCCACTTTTCTCCTCGGAAAACGAAGATAACTGGTGCTCGCTAGTTAGTAGAAACTTGCCATCCAGCGAGACTTTGGGACCAATGACAGTGCAAAGTTTCTTGAGTGACAGCGGCGAAGGCTTATTAAAGGGAGGAATGAGGCGGTGTCAGCAGGCGGGAATAGGTGTGCTCCTTGGGTTTTCTAGGCCATTCAAAGGTCAGCTTGGGACCCTGCGTAGTGACCCAACTTCATTCTGAAACAAAGCCAAGAGGAGGCAATGATTATCCTCTTCTAACACAAGTGTTGCTTTTTAAGCAAAGTAGGTTTTTGTCTCCGTTGTTATTTTTGTGGCTTGTGTGTGTGTGTGTGTGTGCATAAGCATAGTTTTAGGTTCTTTACTTTTCATAATATGAATGTAAACACAGCTAAAGTCACGATAGATTGCCAGTTGCTTCAGTTTATCAAACTTTGGTTATCAATCTGAAAGATTCTTCTTTGTCCTCTTTTGTTTGTTTCTCTGTAACGGGGCTTTAGTTGCTTAGATGGTGAATGCTCAATTAAATATTATTAATTGGATGAAATAACATAAATGATTCCTAATCTTCAGCCAATTTAAGGTTTTCGCCGTTTTATTTTTAGGTTCTGTTTATGTTTTGTTTAGGTTTGGTAATTTTGTAATTGAGTGTGCTTGTTTTAACAAGTGGAATTTAGATTTTAAAGGATCCCAGGTGTTTCTGTCTAAATCAATATATCATGTTTACTACTGCAAGGTGGAGCTAATTTATGTTTTCCATTTCAGTTTTTCTTCTCCCTCTTTTAATGTTTGGCATTTGGTGACCTTATTTCTGAGGTTGAAGCCCCCTACCCCAACCCACACCTAAGAAAATGGTTTGCAAAATTAAGCAGAATGAAGAATACATTTTTTTCTATTTTTTTCAGGTTGAGTAAGAAACTTCCCATTTTTATCGTTAACTTGACAGTTTATCTGATTAGATACTTCACTAGTTATCCATTGCTGAGTAACAAATTGCTCCCAAATTTAGCTGCTTAAAATAAGGTTATAAAGTTTCTGTGGGTTAGAAATTCATGAAAAGCTTAGCAGAACACCTCTAACCCATGGCCTTTCTTGCAGTTGTGGTCAAGCTGTCAATGGGGGCTGAGATGTCACCTGAAGAGTCCACTGAGGGGTTGAAGGATCCACTTCCAAGTGCACTCACCTTGTTATTGGCAGGCCTAATTCTCCACCACATGGGTGTCCCCATAGGGCTGCCTCACAGTATAACAGCTGGCTTCAATCTGTAGTCTTTCATAACCTAATCTCAGTTTTTTTCCCATCACTTTGTTGGAAAGTGAGTAAATAATCCAACCCCAAATCTATCTGGAGAGGATTACACAAGGGCTTAAGTCCCAGGATGCAAGGATCTTTGGGGGCCATTTTAGAGGCTGCCTAACAGATACCCTGCCTGATAAATTTTAGGAGTTAATAGATAGGAATAGCTGAGTAGAAATTCGGTCAGACTGTAAAGAAATAAACAAATTTATACAAAGCTTATCTCTCTTGGAAAAGTTTTTTTTGTCTCTTCCCTCCATCCCCTACCCCCTACTGATTATTTGAAGAGAGGCTTATTATTTTGCTTGGGAAACTGCCTGAGGGATTATGTGTATCTGAGGAATGCTTGTGTTTTTTAAGGTCTCAGTGAGCAGAGCATATCACAGCTGGAGGTTGTGTATTCCTTACTCATTGCCTTTTTCTATGATTGAAATTGTATCAAAGCAAACATGAGCAACTAGCTTTTAAGGAGGAAAGAAGTTAGGAAAAGATAGAGGAAAGCATTCTGGTGTGGAAAGAAGGCGGATCAGTGGCATTCTTTATGGTGGTATGAGAACAAAAAGGGATGGGGGAAAGAGTGGAACTAACTGTATCTTGTATGTCTATTTTTAAGCACTATTAGGTGGCAGGTACCACCTTTTCCCAGCATTACCTGGATATACATACCAGCACAGCTTTTGTCAGTGAGCCATATAAGCTTATCAGAAATTAAAGGTATAGACTTCATGTTTTCTTGTGACACTATTTTGGCTGTGACCAACTGTGAAAATGTCTGTTTCTTCCAAGTTTGAAAGATGTTGTAAATCCTTATCTGTAAGTTAAGTATTACTCAAGTTTATCTCTTATCCCTCTGGGGCTTAATACCAGCCTGATTGTGTCAATTCTCAGATTGTAAATTTGGCTTTTAAATTGGAGCTCCTATCAGGTTAACATACTTCATTTATAGTAGTTTGGGGCCCTTAGATGGCTGCAAAATTTTAAACAGATGCTTACAAAAGTAACACAGTTAATGTACTTTAACCTATAAAATATCTTAAGTTAATAACTTCTAGATAAGCTAAAACATGAATTGTAATTATTGTGTATGATCAGTTTAATAGGGAATGTTTTGTGTGTTTGTTGTGTTTTGTGTAAACTAAAACATTGAATTACCAAGCGATGATCTTTTCTAATCATAGTACATTGAAATTAGTCATTCAGATTTATGATTTTATAGTTCATCGATTAGCCAACTGCTGTATACACTGTTTTTTTCTATATCCTGATTCAAATTTGGAAACAGACTAATACCTTGGTTGGCCTGTGATAATGTATCAAAATAATTAATATTGAAAGTCTGTGAAATATACATCTAATCCATGATACTTTTTCATTGAGTATTTCAATTAAAATTCTAAAACAACTTTAATATCATACACCTACTTCTAAAAAATTATGTTCCCCATTTCTTTATTTTTTCTCATCATTTTGTTATTCTGACAAATTTATTGACATAGATTCTGCACTAAACTAAAATGCCCTGACTTGAGTAAGATTACATCATATTTAGGACAAATACTTTTGTGATATAGAGATGAGAAGAGATATTTATGGCTTCAAGTTTATGCAACAAATTTAGGGAGTTTAGCACTGTAATCAGCAATTTGCATATTCTTCAAGAATAGGTTGCACAGGATTTCATAAACTGAATGAAAGAAGGAGCGAGATTTTAGCAAGTGAGTCATGCTTGGAGAACGAACCCCTATTGACTCATGCTGAATAGTGATTTGTAGAAGTCATGAACATGGAAAAGAGAGATGGGAAGGGCAGATGCTAAATACACTCAAACACACATACATACATCTGTTTCCATCTCCTCTTCATTTTACCTTCTAAAAGAATGTTTTCTCATTTTATTTTTATAGAATCATAGAATTTTATAGCTAAAATAGACCTTAGGGATCATCAAGTTTGAAACCTTGTATTACAGGGTGAGGAAACTGAGACTTTGAAATTTAAGTGACAAACTAGTTAAAGGAGCCTCAATCAGAACCATGTTTTGTGTCGGAATCTTTATTATTAGATGTTTCTCAACTCATTTCTGATTTTGCCCCTACTTGGGCAAAATATTATATTTAATATAATATACATATATATATTTAAATATATATATATAATATAATGTTTGGTTTGTATAAAAGTAATTCAGTAAGAGTTACAGTCTTTGCTTTGTTTTTAATTCCACAACTCTCATAGGACTGGCCATTGTGGTTGGTAGGCATGGAGTGTGGTATGTCCTGAGGAGGTGAGTTGGGATATGCAGCTGCTGATTAAAATTGGGTTGAGTAAATAGTGTAGTTAAGTAAGAACCAGTGTAATTAAAAATAATGCTGGTGAGAAATATGATAAATTTATTTAAAAGTTGAAACAGACTGTGGAACATTTTTTTAAAAAAGAAGCTGAAGAAATTAAATAGGCACACAGTTCTCAGCTTTTTGGTTACATCTTAATTTTTACTTTTGTTTAGATGCCATTTGGTAACACTCATTATAGAATCAAATTAAAGAACAGGAAAAAACCTCTAGAAAACAAAGTAATATTGTAAATCTTTGTGAATTAAAACAAGTACAACTGGTTGCCTTTTAGGAACAAAAACTGCTCTTGCAGGACCAGATCTTTAAATTTAATGAGTGGGTTTTTTTTTTATGTGTTTAATGTACCCTGTGACCTGTTAGTACTTAGCTATTTCCCTTTTCTCCTTAGAAAGACCTCCTTGTGGACGGACCCTTCCTTCATTTCTTTACAGTTGTTGCCTTTCAATTTTAGAGGTGTGATTGGTTATCAGGTTTTTTCTTTCCTTTCCTTTTTTTTTTTTTTTTTTAAATTCTCTACTCAGACTTTTCTAAACTACTTTGGTGGTCTGTTCTTTTGGAAGTAGAGAAGTAAATGCTGGGCTGCCAAATTGATTGTAAGTGTCTCACAGAAAATATTTTCTCACAGAATCTCCTATGTTCCTATGCCATTGAGTAATATCATAATATCACTTAAAGATTTTTAAAAACAAAAATATAGTTGTTACTTCTTTCTGCTAGAAAAAATGAAAAATTTTCAGAAAGATACAAATAAGTTAACGTTCCTGATCTTTAAATCTTAACATACATTGCATTTGAGAGAGAACTCTTTTGCTACATATTTTAGATCTCTATCTCTGAGGTAGGAAATTTCTTATTTATAAATTCCACCATATAGACCCTTAAAAAATATCAAAGAAAACCATTTATAATGAGTATTTAAATGAGATTTTTCATGTCAATTGCAAACTAGTAATGTAACATTGTTTGCTTAGGAAGAGACTTACGGAATCGTTTTGCTTCAAACAAAAGTATTTAAAGCAGAATGCTTTTTTAAGACCTCTAGCCTCCTTTATATTTTTCCCATCTGTCATTGTGTATTCTCTACCTGCATAGGGTATAAACTATTCTTTATTACTTATAGTTGTCTCCACAGCATGTGCCATTTGAATGCTTAGTGTCATTGAATTACTAAAAGCCTTAGTTCAGCCTTTTCTTATAGAAGAGTGCTTTTTTTGATGTCTTATGTCACAAGGACATGTTTTGACTAAAGCTGCTTAATATTTTAAATATAGGCTTTCTATTAGATATTCCAGCCACTATGAATAAAAAATTACTATCATTCTTTTATAGAAATACTCTGCTTTTTTGAAAAAAGGCAAGACTTTACGAATGCAGTCAGTCCCAAACACCATCCCTTTTGGAAATACAGCCAACAGCTGGAAGTCAATAGAAAAGTATTATTGTTCTTAAAAAGTAACTGATATAGTTGTTGGTAATTAATCTAATGTATATTACCTTCTAGGTGGAAGTTCTTTTACGCTGTTTGCAACAAATTCATTTAGACTAAAACTTTTTTAAAAAAAGAGAAAACTACATCCAAAATTGTGTAAAAAAAAAAAAATAGGTATCACTGCTTCTCAGATTTTTGCATTAGAAAAAAAAGAAAGTGAGGTAAGACCTACATACAGCTTTACCAATTAAAAGAGGCTTTTATATATGTTATGTTAGTTAAGGCTCATTAGCAACCTATAAAATAGATAGGAGTGAATTCCCGTCTTTTATGGGAAATAGAAGCTCAGAAATCTTGTTTGAAGTATTTACAGTCACACACTATTTGGCATAATTGGAGCGCCAATTTTAAATTCACCCTTCAGAATAACAGTGTCAAGAAAATGTCTACCTGTTTCTCAATAGCGATTAAATATTATGTTAGTACTTAACACCAAAATGGTATCTTTGTTATCACTGACCTTATTTGCTAAACTTTGTGTTTATATATCAATTTAAGCAAAATTAGCTTCTACTTTATATATTCACTAGTTGTTATTTTCTTCTCCTATCAAAGGTAAATGGAATCTCTCCAAATTTCACAAATCCTAAATTAATGAAATTTAGAACCAGGATATGACTACCCAGGTAATTAAGTCCAAAATATTCAAGTGTACTCTGAAATGGAAAACACACACACACACACACAAAATAAGTGTTATTTAAAAGGTCATGAGGGGTGGCTACAAAACTCTCTCGTATTGTAAATTATCTACTATGGGTAGTTTCTCTAAGTATCCATTGGGTAAGAATTCTCCTTTATTTTACTGATGAGGCAAATGAGAACCATAGACTACAGGCTCATCAGATTCTATGTTGGAGTTTGAACCAGACTTGTTTTCACATCAAAGCCTATGTGCTTTCCACAAGAACAGTAGTCTGAAAGAGGAGCACAGCTGGGAAAGAGAAGGGAGCTAACAAGCGGTGACAGAGGTAAAAGATGCGAGCCAGTGATGAAGAAACAGATGGTAGATTGCCTTTGCCATCTGTGGGCTCTGACAACTCTGGGCATGTGGTTTGGTGGTTAAGAATAAAAGCTTTGGACACTCATAATCCGTATTTAAGAAAGTTTCTTGGTAGCCCTTAGAGCAGTGATTCTCAACCTTCCTAAGGCCATGACCCTTGCATACAGTTCCTCATGTGGTGGTGACCCCCAACCATGAAATTTTGCTACTGTTATGCATAGTGATGTAAATATCTGCATTTTCTGATGGTCTTATGCGACCCCTGTGAAAGGGTCGTTCGACCCCCAAAGGGGTCGCGACCCACATGTTGAGAACCGCTGCCTTAGAGGGTAAAGAGGTTGGGGATCCCAAGTGGATTGGAAAGGGGAAAGTTGGGAGAAAGATGTGCCTTTCTATCCTGTCCCTAGATAGCATAGTTTCAGTGGATTCCTATTCTCCAACTCTCAAAATATGTCATATGTAAAGTATATGATTTTATAACTGTGTGTCTGTTAGATTAAGATTAAATTTAACTTTTATTGGAGAGTCACTGGGTGAAATCAGGAAAAAATAAACCAGGTGATTGTTGTGTGAGTATCTCGGCTGCACTTTAATGATTGGACATTGGATCTTGAAGACAATAAAAAGTTTAATCTATAGATGTATGCATATGCATAGGGTTGCCCTTGCTCTGGTCTGATAACCATTATGTTGGGCCATTTGTAAATGTGAGTAGGAGAGGAGGGGAGTCTTTCTCTAAGGTGATTTAATTTCTTTAGTGAAACTCTCTGCCTCTTCATTTTACCTACGTAAGGAAAGAGGTTGAAATAGATGCGTAAGCATTCTAGATACATGATGTATGTGTGTTGGTGGCTAAATTGTGGTCTATTTTTCCATGCAAACATTTAATTCTCACAAAAAATTAGAGGCATCTTTTTTTCACTGTTCTGTGTAAGTAAGGAAACAGTGACCCATAGATGTTAATCCTGTTTTTTGTTCCCTATTTTGCTCTGAATTACTTCCAACTTTATACTGTGTTTTGGACCCCTAAAAGCTTCTTTAGGGTTCTATAATGTACTTCTCTTTCTGCTCTTCCAGACTTTTCTCCTCCTTCCTTTTCATAGGTTCACTAGTAAGCACTCCCCTTCCACTCTCATGTTACAGAAATCTGTTGAAATTTCATGTCCACTTAACATCCTATTTTCCTTTCCCTCATAGGTTTAGTTTTTACAATTTTTATTCCTTTTCTCTCATTTTAATAGAAGGGAAAGATGATAATTATATGTGCTCATTTTTAAAAATATATATTTTATTGATTTTTCACAGAGAGGAAGGGAGAGGGATAGAGAGTTAGAAACATCAATGAGAGAGAAACATCAGTCAGCTGCCTCCTGCACACCCCCTACTGGGGATGTGCCTGCAACCAAGGTACATGCCCTTGACCAAAATCCAACCTGGGACCTTTCAGTCTGCAGGCCGACACTCTATCCACTGAGCCAAACCCGTTAGGGCTGTGCTTAATCTTATATCTTTTTAAATACATATATTTTTATTGATTTCAGAGAGAAAGGGAGAGGCAGAGAGAGAGAGAGAAACATCAATGATGAGAATCATTGATCAGCTGCCTCCTGCACACCCCTACTGGGGATTGAGCCCACAACTCGGGCATGTATCCTTGACCAGAATCAAACCCAGGATCCTTTAGTCCACAGACTGATGCTGTATTCACTGAGCCAAACCAGTTAGGGAATCAATCTTATATTCCTAACAATAAGAATTTTTGTTATATAAAAGTTGACCATGAAAGATTTTTTCAAAAGAGAACATTCTTTTTTCTATCTGCTGTCCAATTGATATCTTATGTCAGCAACTTTCAACTGTTTTCATCTCATGGCACACATAAACTACTAAAATTCTGCAGCATACCAAAAAATATATTTTTGCCGATTTGATAAAAAAAAGAAAAAGGTATGATTTTCATTCATTCACACCAGACAACTATTGTATTGGCTGTTGTCATTTTTTTAAATTTGACTATTTAAGGGAAAAGAGGTCAGCACCCCTGACTGAATAGTCAGGTGTTGCATATTCAAAAATTCTTGTGGCACACCAGTTGAAAATCACTACCGTATGTCATAAATCATGTCCATGAGATGGTATCCTACTATTTATATTTATCTTAATTCCGGCTTAAAACCTATTTCTAAAAGTATGAATGAATTGAAATATTTTTAGAGCTCAGAATATTAAAATTAAGTTATGTAATACCAAAAGATCTGTTTTAGAAGGAAAATTACCAATGAGGTATAATAATCCTACATGTAACATGCCTAAAATATTGACAGGTATCACACATCCTTTGGAAGTGATAGTAGCTCTTCACTCCATAATGGATTTTTAAGTAAGAAGCTGTATGCACTCTTCTTGGTAAATATTTTTCAAAGCCTTTATTTTTGAAAAAATGCTGGAATCAGTCCTAAAATCATGTTAATATCCAATGTGTCATACTAGCTACTGGGCCATGGCACATAGGATTTTAGGAATAAAAAGTTAAATTTGAAGTATAAGATATGATAGTACCAAAATATAAAATTTAAATAAATGAAAATAAAATACCCCTCAGTTATTTAGCTGATATGACACATTTATCCATAGCACCACTGAGTATTCAAGGTCACTTAATTTGGTTACCAACCCCTTTTCAAAAGCCTTTAGTGCCAGATTTTTGAATCTCCTGTCCACTCATGGAGTGCATTTGTGAGTAGTACAGAATTGAGCATGAATATTTGACCTTTGAACCCTGCAATATAAAATAGCTCTGAGACAGAGGGAGCATTATTTGACCACTGCATTAAAACAATCAAGATTAGTTAAATTGATAGCCATGTTTGCATAATTCCAGGAAAATATAAATTCCTGAATAATATTTATTTGTCTCTTTAGCCATTGCTTCATTTGCTACTTCATCCAATTTAAAAGGGAGTTCCAGGTTTATTATATTTGGGTTAACCATGCTCAATGAAGAATTTTAAACTTACTAAAGAATGTCTAAATCTTAGTTTATAAGTACAATTTTATTATCAGTCTGAAAAATAAGAAAATATATGTGCCCTAATTACCTTGATTATTTTCTCGCCACATAGCTTATTTTGTCCTCTGAAAAGAAAATTTTCAAAATTTGATATCTTCTAGAGGATTTTTGTTAACATAATTTCTCCTAGGTAACCTAAGTAATTATGAAATTTTTTGCTTATTTCTATCAGATAAATAAATACTATTTCCACATTTAGAAATATCTTTGATTTCATTTTGAAGATCCTTATAATTTTATAGACCTGAAGATGATAAACTTTAACAAAATATATTCATATCTGGAAGAAAAATGCATGGGCCATCTAGAATAGTATTAATTTATAGTTCTCATTATTTGTAGATTGTGTATTAGTGAATTTGTGTACTCATTAAATATTTTTACCCCCAAATCAATTTTCTTGACATTTTTCCAGTCGTTCTTGGACATTGGCAGAGCTGCAAAAATTTGCATCCATGGAGACGCACATTTCCAGCTAAGTTTGAATAAGGCAACAAATGCTCTGCCTTCTTTAGTTCTCATGTTGTAAACAAATATTTTTTTGTGATAATAATATAGTGCCACAGTTTTCCCATTTGTGCTGTTTGTTGATGATTTTGTGATTTAAAATGGTCCCCAAGTGTAACACTGAAGAGCTATCTAGTGTTCCTAAGTTTAAGAAGGCTGTGATATTCTTTACAGAGAAAATACCTGTTAGATAAGCTTCTTTCAGAATTGGTGAGTTCTGTGGTAGTGGGTGAATCAATAGAAAGACACAAAACAAAATTATGTATTGATCAGCTGGCAAAAACGTTATGTCCAAAGGCTTACAGGAACCTAGTCCTATATTTCTTCTAGGAGCAGTGGTTCATTATTTGCTAATTCCATGTTTGCAGTGATTTTACAGAAATATAAGAATTGACTGGGTTTTTTATCTTAACATGGAATAGACTAATTATCCAATATAATAAAACCCTGATATGCAAATCGGCCAAACAGCTGAACCATCAGTCACCATGACTCACACTGACTCCAGGAGGCAGATGCTCAAAGCAGGAGCTGTCTGTCCCCTGTTGGTTAGAGTGCTCCCACAGGCTGGGCTCACAGCTGGTGAGCACAGCTGCAGTGCCGTAAGCCTCTTCTGACTCCACTACAGGTAAGTGGTAAGGAGCCAGGGGGTCTGGGAGTGAGCCTAAGCCAGCAGTCAGACATTCCCCAAGGGATCCCAGACTGTGAGAGAGCACAGGCCGGGCTGAGGGACCCTCATCCCCCAGTGCATGAAATTTCATGCACTAGGCCTCTAGTGTTCTTATAAGAGTAAGTATTGTTTTCAAAAAATAAATATCTCTGTTTTGAATGAACAAATGATCTGCAGTGATTTCATCACAAAATTCATATTTATACCAAAGTATTTATTTCAAATACAAAAACTTTTTTATGTTTAATTTTTATTTAGTTTGAAAGTCTTTGCCTACTCAGTGATTCCACTATAAAGCTTAATTTTTTGACCAAGTAATTGACACAAATGACAAATGTTAAGAGTTTGAAATCATGCAAGTACTAGCATGAAACTATCATATATCTTCTCTTTTAGAGTCAAATATTGAAGCTTACTCATGATAACATAGGACCTGTTTCATGCCATTTCAATTGACACCACCATAGCACATGCTGAAGTTTAAAAACATTTTGTGAAACTAAGGCAGGATTTGTTTTTTTAAGTTTTGGTTGTTGTTTTTTAAAATGTAGTCATTGATGTAAAAGAATTGCTTTTATGAAGAGAACAAATAACCATATCTAAAATATCAAATAGGGGATGAAGAATTATGTAAATGAATCTTACCATGCTGTGCAAGTGTCAACATGAACAAATGACTTTATTTGGTATACAGAGGAGCATGAGGATAATTAAGCATCATTAAATATATGAGGACAATTAAGCATCATTAAATATATTTTACCAAAGTACTAATCATTTTTACTTTGTAAAAATATTATTTTGTCAAAACTAAGTGATAATATCTTAATGGTTATTAGCTGTGGAATGAAACTTTATATGCATTATCTCATCTAATACAACAGCCTTTTAGGCTATAAGTGTTATTTTCCACATTATATATGAAGAAACTAAAGTTTAGAATAATTCTAATCAAGTAAATTTCCCAAAGTCCTGTAAGTAATAACCAGTGGAGTGAGGATTTAAACTCCTTTATTGAATTTCAGAGTCCACAACACTGCTCCCTCCATTACTTGCTTTACAACATCTGCAATGGATATCATGTCTTTTTGAGAGTTTTTATCACTTTTCTGACAGTTCTATTCACATTGCACATCCCTGTCACCCGGAGGAAGATTGGTAGTGGGGTGGAACACTATAAACACCCTTTCCTTTTTCTATCGGATAAACTTATGATATTAATCTTCCTCAAATGGTTTATTGTAATGTTCTTGCCCAATATCAACAACTGCTCTAAAAGAAAAATGGAGTCCCAAAAGGGCAATTTACAGTATTATTTAACAGTAGGAGAATAGAAAATGCTATTTTCTTTGTCTGAATTATGTGTACATGAGCCTAAAACTTCCCCTCTCCCATCAAGTTTTGTGTTGTTTTTTTTCTTTTTATTTAAGAACCAGCTGCTGGCTTTACCTATTTCTACCTGCCGGATGCTTTCTGAATCACATTCAGCGTTCAATTTTAGTGATTCCCATTAAAGTCCAGAGCCTAGGGAAATCACCCTGAGTCTGTGTTTCCTAGCAACATCCCTGAGAGTAACAGCAGCTGCTTAACCATATGCCACTGGAAAGATGCTGTATGGGAAATACACAGAAATTGATACTAAATGCCTTAAACCTTGAGATTTTTTTACCTTTAGTTGTGCTAACATAAAGAGACAAATAAGTCTAAGTATCTAAAATTTACATTTTTTTACAGGCTACATGAGCTTTAGCAATCAATGTGATTTCTAGATATTTTCTTGCTAAGGTTAATGTAGAAATAGACATGAAAATAATACCTTTTTAATGTTCTCAAAATGTTAAATATATATCAAAATTAAATTATCCATTGAGCAAACTTAAAATTCCTTACAAATTTATGTTGATATTCTGTATTTTTCTGTATTATTTTATTTTTGTTTTGTCTTTTCCAGGATGTCATAATTAAAGTTATATTACATGACTCTTTCAGATTAGTTTCTTTCACTTAGTTATATGCATTTAAGTTTCATGCATGTCATTTTATGGCTTGATAGCTCATTTCTTTTTTGTACTACTTAGTACAAACTATGGTATTCCGTTGGATGTACCATAGTTTATCCATTCACCTACTGAAGGACATATTGATTCCTTACAAATTTTGGTAATTATGGCTAGAGTTGCTATAAACATTCATGTGCAGGTTTTTGTGTGGATGTAAACTTTCAGATTATTGGGTTAAATACCAAGGAACATGAATGCTGGATTATATGATAAAAGCATGTTTAGTTTTCTAAGAAACAATCATATTATCTTCTACAGTGTGCCATTTTTCATTCCCACATACTTGCCAGCATTTGGTGGTGTATTTTGAATATCATTCTAGTAGATGTGTAGTAGTAGTTATCTCATTGTTGTTTTGATTTGTGATTGCCTAATAATGTGATGTTGAGCCTTTTTTCATATGCGTATTTGCTACCTGTGTATTTTTTTTGATAAGGCGTCTCGAGATATTTTGCTCATTTTTAAGTGGGTTAATTGTTTTGTTTTGTTTTAATGTTGACTTTTAAGAGTTCTTTGTATATTTTGGGTACCAGTCCTTTATCAGATAGATGCTTTGCAAAGATTTTCTCCCAGTCTGTGGCTTGTCTTTTTTATCTTAAGATTCTATAATAAAAATAAGAATGTAATTACTAGAGCTTAATCATGAATAGAGAAACTACTACATTTTCTGTGCTTTGTGTTCTAGGAGGAAAGATTATTTTTTGTGGTTTCTTTGCTAAAAACAAATTTCCCCACTTTTTAAAATCATTAATATGTTTATTCTCTGTCTATCTCCATCTCTTAATAACTTAAGCTCCTGTAAGTCTAAGCAGTTCACTGTAAGGGGGAAGAGTGAAAAATTATGCTGAACTCTTTTTTGTTTTCATCATTAAGTGATCTGTTAGAATGACTATTATCCAAATAATAGCCAGTAATGCAGTAAATGTACATGTGGATCATGTCTTTATAGATATTGAAAAAAATAATATCTTTGACATCTTTTGAAATCCTACGCAGTTTTCAAATTGTTCCTGATAATTTTCAAAAGTTCTGGCCACCCATGGATTTCGTTTCTTGGTTTTGTTTTTGTTACCTTTGTCAGTCATTATTGTAAACAGCTAATTAAAACAAACTCGTAGTTTAAGGTCTGGTTATGCTATGAAATTTAGTTTAATGATTTTATACAAAAATCAACTTTTAACCTAACTGGTTTGGCTCAGTGGATGGGGTGTCCGCCTGTGTACTGAAAGGTCCCCAGGTCGATTCTGGTCAAGGGCATGTACCTTGATTGTGGCATATCCCCAGTAGGAGGTGTGTAGGAAGCAGCTGATTGATTTTTCTAGTTCTCTATCTCTCTCCCTTCCTCTCTGTAAAAAAATCAATAAAATGTTTGTTTTTTTTTAATCAATTTTCCGCCAAACTTTGAAATATGCACACATATTAGTAATCAATTTGGGTTTGTAAAACAATATTTTGTTAGAAAAAGAGGTCATGAAAATAATTACTTATATTAGTTAAGAGCTCTTTCTGATTTCATTTTTCTTAATGAATTTATTTGCCTAAGAAAAGTTACTTATTTTAAAGCTAAGATCAAATGTAAAGTCCGGGTCATTAATTTTCTAAATGTTTATATATGATGAAGTCTAATATTTGCAACAGATAAATGTGGAACTGCTCTGGTTGGAGGTCAGTGGGTGGAGTGGAGGAGACTGAGCACACTCTTGTCTGCCTTTTCCCAGTTATCTCTGAGGAATCCATAGGCCTATATGGAGAAGAATTGGAAAATTAGTCTACATTATTATTTTTAGTTAAAGCAACAACGAAACCAAATAGTCATTATTGAGCTATTTATCATGGAGTTCTAGGTGTCTAATTTATAAGGTTTCTGAATTAGACTTCAGGGCCTATGTTACATTTTATTACAGTCTACAACATAAATGTAGACTGGCAAGAATTAAACTAAAAGCCTGTTTCACAGCTGTTATGCATCTGGGAGTTTGGTTAAAAGGGGTAGCTTAGCTTAGCCTGAGTTGTGATAAAAAGCAGGGTCTAGAGGCCTTTTAACTCAAGTCCTGTGCTCTGATCAGAGCTCTATTTAATACTGGCCCATAAGTCCACATAATTATAATTTGTAAGAGTCTTTAGGATACCAGTAACTTTTAAATCTCACCATGTGAAAAATTATTATGTCACCTGTGGACTTTAAAAGTAGTTAGCAAACTGGGATAAAGGTGATAATCAAACCAAATATTTCTGAAACTTTCTCTGTCCAAGTTTTCTACGTATGATGTACCAGCTATTTTTTGTAATATATTACTTCTTAATATGGTTTCATGAGGAATGTTAATTCTGATAGATGAATGTTTCATGTCAGAGTTGTTGTACCATTGGGAAACGCAGGTTCCCTTTTTAATGTAACCTTTTTATATTTTGGCTTTCTCCCAGGCTTGCAGATGGGTCAGGGGCTGTGGAGAGTGGCCAGAAACCAGCAGCTACAGCAGGAAGGCTACAGTGAACAAGGCTACCTCAGCAGAGAGCAGACCAGGAGGATGGCTGCCAGCAGCATTTCTAACAGCAGTCATCGTAAACAAGTCCAAGGAGGCATTGATATATATCATCTCTTGAAGGCAAGGAAATCTAAAGAACAGGAAGGATTCATTAATTTGGAAATGTTGCCTCCTGAGCTAAGCTTTACCATCTTGTCCTACCTGAATGCAACCGACCTCTGCTTAGCTTCATGTGTTTGGCAGGACCTTGCTAATGATGAACTTCTGTGGCAAGGGTAAGTTCAACTCAGATATCTCCAAACATAATCACCTTAACTGTTCTTTTTATGCTAGTTATACTTGTATTACAAAATGTTTCTTTCAACCAGAGTTGTTCTTTATTAAAACCTGGAAAATCAAGATAGAGTTATCATCACAGTCAAATTTGATATTAGAAAAAGAAGGGCAGTATAAAAGAAAATGAGCTACAAATATAGAAGAGAGGTTACCAATCAAGATGCATCAGTTTATTTTAAGTAAAAAATTGTCAGTTTATTCTAAAAATGCAGGTTCTTAAGTGAGAATTTATAATCCAAACTTAAGTGTTCACACCCTGGTGTAGTTTGTGCTTCTCTTATAAAGAACAAGTATACTTAAAAATCAATAAATATTCTTCAAATCTTATTGTTTCCATTGGTTACAGATGGAGTATGGCTGTGTTTGTTTACTCATATATTTCTTTTTGTCAGAGGTGCTTATTAGCATAAACTTAAACTGATGAATATTTCATCTACTTTTAATTTTTTTCTAACCACCATGTAATCAATGAAGTAGGCAAATAGTAGAAAGCAAAGAGATCATCTACCTGCTGAAGTGAATGCAGATTATAGAAATTTTAACACCTAATATGCCAGTTTAAATTTAAGCTATAAATCTAAGAATGTTTGGTGGAATAGAATCAACTCTGTGGAAGCTACATTAATCCTTAAAAAGTATATATACTAGAGTTGTGAAAATATTATCAAACATAAGAGAATCATTAGTTTTTCTAGCATTCTTTACCAAAATTTGTTTCATTATTTTTAAAAGGGACTTCATAATGATATAAAACATATCTAAAAACAAGTCTTTATGAGACTTGAATTTCTAAATGAAAATCTAATTGAGAGAATTAATAAATTATCTAAATAGCCCATTTTTAGTCAAAATATATTATCAATAATAACATTCCTCACACAGGATTTCAGATGCAACAGAATTACAGTATTAATTATATAGATAATTTCTTAACCTCTAAATAGTATGTCATCAGTATCATCTTGTTCTCTCATTGTCTTATCATAGTTAAGGTACTATGGAAGTGAATAAAAATTATATTAATTAGTAATGTTTAAAATAAATTATGTTTATTAATTTTAATGATTTGGTACAAGAGGAAATTAAAGTACTTTAAAACTTTATCATTTTATTTATAATATCTTTTCTACATTTTAGTATTCCCAGCAAACTTATGTTCTTATCTTTGAAAAAAAGTTTATAACTAAGCTCATCTGAATGTAGTTTTCATTTGTGGTTTAAATCTGGATTGTTCATTTTTTAAAGAAATGCTTCCTTTTGGTTTACTATATAATTATGCCTATTTTTATAATGCTTTAACTTTTTTTCTTAGTGATAAATTGCTTCTGTTTTAAATTAAAGGCTGGCTTAGTTTTTATTTTAACTTTGTATGTGCTGAATACTTACTAATGTTGGGAGGTTCTGTAGTTTAGTAATAAAAGTCAAAATCTATGGGAATAGATTAAAGAGGCTACCAAAATATTGATAATTTCCTAAGCAAATTACTAAACTTATTTAAACTCTTTCAAAATCATTTATTTTATAAAAATAATGCAAGGATATAATTAACTATTAAGAAGATAGTTTCATATTAAATTAGATATATTACCCACTATCTTCACAATTTTTGGTGTTATAGGCTGAAATAGTAGCTTTTTCTTGTTTTTCTGTACATTGTGTATGTGTGTGAAAAGAAGGAAGTTTGAGCCCAAAATCTATAATGAATTTAGAAAGTGAAACTACTTTAATGTTTAGCTCTACAAGTAGATTTTTGTTGTTGATGATGATTTTTTTATTGAATTTATTGGGGCAACATTGGTTAATAAAATTATATAGCTTACAGTTATATAATTCTATAATCATCATATGTATATTGTATACAAGTAGGTGTTTTTGAACACACACACATCAGATCATTTTGAGATAGTTATTAAAAAATATATCAAAATGTAATTTCAGTATTCTCCATGTCTCTGGAATAATGTGTTTATATTTTATTATCTGCGGTATATAATCAGAATTTCTGGCAATGTAATAAGATAAAACCTTAGCTTTCAAATAATAACCAGTAGTTAATGGCTCTGTACAGTGTTGGACACAACTATCCCAATCTGCAGGAATAGTGTGTTTTGAAATATGAGCTGTTAGCATTTTGGGTTTTAATGAATTTTTAAACAATCATTTATCACTGTGATAGTACAGAGCCAGTGTTTTGAAGCAGTATCTGAAAAATAGTGATGCTTTATATCACAGCTTTTGATGTATGTATTGAAATTACAAACAATGTCAGTGTATATATAGTTTGCCTGTGAATATATATAGTTAAAAAATGTTGTCCCTCTGCCCAGGAATCTCCCCCACCCCCCCCGCCGCCTCCCCGCCTCATTCAGTCTTATGTCCCAATACAGCACATATTTTACTTAATTCTGTTAAGCTCTTAGTTAAGATTTCAAGCTCTGGAATAAGATTCCTTGGGTTCAAATCCTGACTCTACACTAATTTGCTGTGCAACCTTGGACAACTTTTTTATTGTGTCTGTTTTTTACCTGTGGCACCAACATCATAGGAATCCTGTAAAGATTAATAAGCAAGTTAATACTGTTATAATGCTTTAATTAGTGCTTGGTATTTAGTAAGCACTTGAATATTAGCTATCATTATTATTAGTTTATATTTAGCTTCAGATAGTGCTTAGGAATATTATTGATCTTTGTAACCCACATTTATTATGTGCTGTCAGAATTGCTAAATTGAAGGCATTTGTCTATTATACTCTAGTAAACAAATTTAAAAGTATAAAATTAAAAATTTTAAACTTTAGAGCTATATAATCTATTTTTATATCATTTCATATTACTATTTTACCATGTTTATACACATTTAACTTGGAAAATTAAATATGGCAATGTTTTCTTTTTTATTTTATCTTTTATAGGTTGTGTAAATCCACTTGGGGTCACTGTTCCATATACAATAAGAATCCACCTATAGGATTTTCTTTTAGAAAATTATATATGCAGCTGGATGAAGGCAGCCTCACCTTTAATGCCAATCCAGATGAGGTAAGTGAAGAACTTGAATATTTGTAATAATTGAACTTTATTACTTTCTTGTTGCAATTTTCCCATAAACTTGCAAGTAAAATCACAAGTCACTGCACGTGCCTTTTCAATCACTGCAAAGCCCAGTATTTGACTTACTGCTATTTTTACCTTACCATGTCACATTCTAATCTCTGCTCACTTTATATGGCAACTTCCATGACACATGCAGTCTTCTACTGGATCTGATTGAGATATTGGAGCACATAAAATTATGTTCATCGAAGTTTATTTGCAACATTTTCTTCTTGCTTTGTTTATATTTAATAACAATGCTACTACTTCTATCAAAGATAATCATAAAATACACTGTTCTAGTTTTCAACACATCAAAATGTTTTAATAATGCCTTTAACAATCTAATTTCATTTGACATAGAAACTGCTTTTAGATTCTATTATAAAATTGATAATTTTGTATTCATAACTTAATTTTTTTAAATGACAATAAACACATACAGGAAAAATGAAGAGTGGGAGAAGCAAGAATAACTGCTTAATAATTAATTAATTTTTTCTTAACATAACACATAGGAATGATCAAAAGACAATTCTTTCACTGATTTCACACCCCCCCTCCCCATTCTCATTTTAATATATTCTGGAAAGGTTCAAATTTTTAGATAGATATTTAAATATATACTACATTTATCTTAGAAATCTAATAACAGTTATAGAGCACTCAGAACTACTAGTTCTAGGTATATTATTTTTTGTGGGAAAACGTAACTGGCAGTTATTTTAATTTACCTAATTTTTAAAACCCAACTTTCTCTTTTATTTGTTGTAAAAGTATTAAAGGCTATTTAAATCATGCAAATATTTTTTGAATATGTTAACTCTTGCTCTGTTATAATTGGAAAAATGCTTCTCCCATGCAAAGTACTTAAATATTAAATAGAAATCCTAATTTTATAAATATGCATATAATGCAAATGACACCATATTTTCAAAGTTAAATTAATTTTTGCTTGTTACATTGATTTTTTTTCTTTGTTAATTTTTTTATACATGAATGAAAAATAAAACATAACACCACTACAAAGGTTTGCTGATACTTAAACATTATAAGTTATCCCCACAAATATAACAAAGCTTGGTATAAATATTTAAATTACAATATTTATTCTCTCTTTTCACCACTGTGTAAAGAGTTTTTATTTTTAATGAATGGCAAACTGATACTTTGTAAGAAAGTAGGATGATTTATAATTACATATTTGAAACCAGTATTGGCTTTTATAAATTAATCATTTTTAGAAGGCAGATGAGTAGATAAACTACTATAAATTTAGGTTTTATAACTTAAATTCTTTTCCAATGCTATTATAAAATACACTTATTTTACATTGTTTTTTACCAAATTCAAGTTCAATCTAAATATATAACAACAGTAAGCATGTAGCCTTTTTGATCTTGTACATGAATACCTACTCTGTACAAGAGATTTAATTAACCACATTATGTTTTTGAAGAATGGACTGGTTTCAAGACTTCATTATTTTTGTTTATTAGAATTAGGCATTACTTGATGCTAACTAAAACAGTTCATATGATGAACTTTATAGGCAGATATATTTCACATCAGTCTCTTGAGTTAATTGAATGATGATTACTGGAGAACTGAAACAGAATAATTTAGTGTTTTACTACGTATACATAAGAATCAAGAAAGGAGGCTATTACAAGCCCCAGTCTTATTTACCCAGTTTTTTAAGACGTACTGGCTCCTGTTATGACTTATGCTGATGTTCGGTAAAACTGTCATCTTCAATTAATATCACTTGCAAATGTTACATTATAAGAAAATGTAACTTGGTAAATACTGAGTTGTAGATTTACAAAAGTCAGAAAAGTTGGATGTAACTATTATTATTGATTGTGGTAAATAGTTATTTCTTGCTGAAGGAGTACCAATTTTTTAAACAAATTATAAAGCCATTCTTTTATGCAAAGATAAAAATATAGATAAGCCCTTATATACTAGAATGTGATGGATATTTTTAAATATCTAACTTGGAAAAGCTAGATGTCAAAATATAATCCTATCTTTGAAGCTACATGTTAGATTATAGAGTTTTTGTTATACCTCCCCAAAGTGTTTGGAAATGGGAGGGGGTAGAGAAAAGAGGCAAAATTAGGTCTTATTTTTTTTTATCTGACAAAAATGTTTAAAGTTTTAAGTCAAATGTTTGCTAAGAGAGGGATTGAAGTTATTAATTAAAGTAAGATTCTTAGGTCTTCCAAATTACTTATCCATCCTACCTCCCTTTGTTATTGAGAGTTGGCTGTATTTTCTTTTCTTTTTTTCTAATCCCTGGTCTGACTTAAAGATATCTTGGAGCATTCCAGAAGTATTGAACTCCCTGTTCCGAAAGGGGCACATAGAGCTAAACCATTCACAGTGACCTGTGGTCCCAGAATTCTGATTCTTTGCTTTTATGAACATTAGTAACTTAGCAGGTGTTGCCTAATAGCAAAATAGAATTCTCTCTTTATCTGAATATACTTAAGATATTAATAGGCAAAGAAGGATATTGAAATGCACTTAGAGGTGCAGAGAAATGAGGGGAAGTATTTTAAGCACTATATTCTGTATTTTCTTTCATTGTCAATTTGCTTGTTTTTCCAAGTCAAGCCTTCAGAATTGAAATCATGTAACTGAAAGGGATATCCGAATGGATGTTTTTATGTAGAATTTCTCTGTATGATTCATACATTAGTCATACTTAGAAGACTTTTGCCACGTGTTTTGAGATCTAAAATTTAGCGCTTTTTTGGAGGGTGATTTTTTTTCACCTCCTCACTAGAGCACTGTATCAGATGTGTCATTTTGGCCTAAGAAGTAAATTAGTTTTGATGATATGTTTAAATGTAAGTGGTGTTTATTGTAAGTACTTGAGGTAAGATGTATATAATTGTTCAGTATTGTAAAAAAAAATAGTCTACTTTTCCATAATTTTTAGTTCTCTACTTAATATTTGATAGTAAGCATCATTAAAATATTATCAAAATAAGAATACTTACAGCCACAGGGAACAAGATTCTCCAAAGGACATCGTTCATGTCACGGATATGGGTAACCAAACTCCACAGCAACTGGGGTGGGGGAGAAGATCTACACAGTCTGTGGTACGATTTATCTAGCACGCTATTGTTGTATGCATGCCATTGTGATCTCAGCTGTATGTAAAGTCTTGATCTTGTGCATGAGCTTGTGTACTTTGTGGCAGGTGTCCACATTCTAGTAAAGGAATGTGCTAAAAACCATTTGTTACATTAGGCTGTATTTCCCCTGCATGTACCAGTTCCGTGTGTTGATTTTATCCTACTAGAAATATTGTAATAAATGTTTTTTAAACTTTATTATAGGCTTATTTTTGTCTAAGTAAGTTGTTAAATATATCTTCATTGTGATCAGCTAAGTCTTTATTTTTAACTACATAAGCACTTTTTTTTTCCGTGTTCATTCAAAAAGACTCACATGCATACAGTTTTTATACATTTTGTTAAATTGATTTGGGATAGAACTTGTTATGAGAAATATTTTAAATTTAACCTGTGCATGCGTTTTAGATGGAAATGCATAATTATTTTTCAGATAACATATTCTTTTTGTTGTTGGAACAGCTAAAATATAATTAGGAAATTGTAGGAGTTCTCCACTAAAGGAAGGAAAACAAGTGTTTATACTCAATTCTTATGAATAACATCTCAGAAATTAAATCTTATTGATTTTTTTTTTCATTATAGCTACTTCATAGGATAGCAACAGTGATAAAAAATAACTTTTATTTGTATTGCTAGAGATAAAAAATCTTGATTTGGTATCAGAATTTACAGATAAGCATGTATTCTTTGGCAGTAAGTTAAAGGTATACTTTGCACAATATCTGATAGCATAAAGAAAGAAAGGTAAACTAAACTTCCTAAATTCTTAGCTTATGTTATAAATGAAAATATCTATAGGAATAATTTATTCTAAGTGCTCTTCACTTTGTTGCTCTACTCAGCCTATGTCACATTTTATGATCTACCTGCAGTACCCACTTTTCCTTGTATGTACTAGCGAGGGTGTTTGGAGCTTGAAGGACCAGAGAACCTAACTAGTAATGGCTTAAACCATATACATTTATTTATGTATGTATTTATTTATTTATTTCAAATGACCCCCAGAGATGGGTATCCCGGAGTTATTTTGGGACTTCCAGTGTGTTGACTTTTGCCCTCTTTTTGATAACAAGATGGCTAGTGCTGCTCAAAATATCTCATTCTCATGTGAAAATACCCTCTGCACAAAGAAGGTAGTCAAAGAACTTCTCAAATTCCTTCTGCTTATTGGCGAAAGGGGGTCTTTTTCAGGAGCCTCCAATGTACTTGTGCTCATTTCTTACGAATACCACTGAATCAAATGTACACCCCTAGAACAACAGAGAACAGAATAGAAAGGATTACATGACTGACTAAACTTAACATGATTTAGTAACTGCGACTGAGATGCTAGAAGCAATGAAAAGAGTGAAATGGCCTTTGGGCAGGCATCCAGGCATCTGCAGCACTATTTTTTTACTAGTGAGCCACTTGGAAAATTTGTAATTCTGCTTCCCTTATTTCTGGACTCTGCTGGTTTAGAGGCCTTAATACCCAAAGGGGGAAATATTGCAACAGAGGTATAATTCCAATTGGTTGCTGAAACTACCTTCTGGCCATATTAGGTCCTTCTGCCACTGAGCAAACAAACCAAAACAAAACCAAACAAACAAAAAGGCTGTGAGGCTAGGTAATGATGCAGTGGTTGGGGTGATTAGACCTAATTACCAGAAGGAATAGTTATTGGCACACTGGTGGGAGGGTGGGGGGAGACAAGACGCAGAAGTCAGCAGATATTTTAGAGTTCCTTCTAATACTGTTATATCCTATGGTAAAAATTTCTAAAAAATATCATAGTGGCCTTATATAGGCAGCAGTGAAATCCCACCACTTAGACTCTCACTATAAATCAGCCCTAGCCTCAAAAGTAAAATATAGATTATTCCAAGCTAATATGTTAATTCTATTTCCCTTAGCTTCCATGACATCCATTTAATCCATTCTGACCTGTGAGATTGAAGAAGATAGTGTGGAGAAAGATTTTTTAGGCTTTAAAAAGAGACAAAGAGAAGTTGTAGGTGTGTTTGTGGGTGGGTGTGTACATGTATGTACATGCACTCTCTGGACCTTGGTGTATGAGGATATAATGATAGGAACATCAGCAGCCATGAAGGTGTTAAGAACGTACTGAGAATGGCACATTAGAAAGAAAGAATAGAGGTCCATGATATTATGTGTGAGCCTAACAACATATTAGTTTGCAATTGCTTGTTATGCAAAGCAATAAATTCCTTTACTTTTTTTGAATTGAGATATCTGTTGTTTGTAGTCAAACACATCTGCATACTGCCTAATCCTCCTCCTCATCACTATTACTGCTATTATCCAAACTTATAGGAGTCTGATATGTAATCCCAAACACATTTTTATAAAAATAAGCATTGCTGTTTCTCATTAGCAAATTAATTTTATCCCCAGATTTGCTGATGAGAATTTAACCAGAGCAAAAGGAGCTAGTTGACAATGAAAAAGAGTCCTTCACCAAATATAGCTCTGCTTCCTAAGAATTACTTACCCAGAAGAGCCAAAATGCTTACATTCATTGTCAATGCCCCTTCCCTTGGATTGGCATGAGAGTCAAATAGAAAAACTGTGTCTCTCAGGCAGTAAATATTATCCTCCATCTAGATAAGATAATAGTTTCATTCTGGTTACAACTAGTCAAGTCACACTAAACTGCAGGCTATTTACTCTTTCAAGGGCAATATAATGTGTATATCTATTTACTTCTTTTTAATCTAATTTATATATGTTGATTTTATGGTTAAGAAGGCAACTTTAGTATAAAGATTTATTTTCTTTTTTTTTTAAATATATTTTACTGATTTTTCACAGAGAGGAAGGGGGGGAGAGAGAGTCAGAAACATTGATGAGAGAGAGACATCAATCATCCACCTCCTGCACAACCCCCAAAGGGGATGTGCCCGCAACCAAGGTATGTGCCCCTAACCGGAATCGAACCTGGGGACCTTCCAGTCCGCAGGCTGACACACTATCCACTGAGCCAAACCGGTTTCGGCTTATTTTATTCTTTACTTAACTTTATTCTACGCTCTGCCCTGACCATTATATATCATGGCCACCCTCTCTTGCCCTCTCTCATCTCTAAGAGTCATTCTGGCATGTGGTTTAGGATCAGTTCACTGAAGGATCTTTGTAGACTCACCTTTTTAGAAGCTTAAATAAAAATCAGATTTCCCAGGCTGTTTTATAGCTGTATTCTAATGGAAAAGGAGATTTAAGCCTATAGTTCTCCATAGTTTATTCTTTAGTTGAACCACTTGATGAATTTATCTTTTTTTTTGTTGTTTTTTGAGTATGCTTTGGGAGATACTAACTTGTTACCTCATTTAGTGTGGACTGTGTGGGGTAAAAGTAAACTAACATTAAGAGACAATATATTAATCCAGGACTTTGAACTAAAGGAGAGAATCACATTGGAATATTTTAACACTATGGGACCTATATTACAAATTTTAAAGTATAAAGTGCTAAAATGAGCAATATTTTTAACTTCGAATTTTGCTACCAATATAGATAGACATTTGTTATATTGTATTAATATTTTAAGTATATTTTAAATAAAAATTTATTTGCCTTTTATTTCCTTTCATACCCTATCTGACCACCGTGAGACTTCTGAAATGTTCTTTATTATCTCATGTGACCACTGTTTTAATGAAACTTGAATCAAAATATCTCATTCTCATTGACATCACTTTCTAGATATTTGTTTTCAGCTTCTGTTTTATGTAGTTGTCTCTCCTATAACTTTTCCTGAATTTGGCAATTGCCACTACCAATATCACAGTAGATGTCACTGCAAAATATAAGTGTTTTAACAAAAAAAGAAAATTATTTTCTCAATTCTTGGATGTCACCAATTATATAACATCCTTCAATTTAATTGTAGTTTTTTAAATATGGAGTTTTGAAGGAAACACTACATTAAATGCAGTTTTTTAGTCAACTAATCGTAGTGTACACCTATACATAAGATTATATGATTTTCCTATATGTTATGATAATGTTTAGAGATTCCTTCTGAATAACCAAAGTTTTATATCCCCGTGAATCAATTTTGGCCATTAGCAGTTAACTGTATTGTCAAAATGACATATTGGTTTTTATTATTTGGACTGGTGATACAGAACTTTGAGAGTTTATAATTTCATAGCATACTGGAGTTTTGGTATAATTTATAGGTTTTTGTTGTTCATTGTTTTTCTTTTTTTCCCCTTAGTTGAATTAGATAGTCCTTAAATTTACAGCTTTTCTTAAAAGTCATCTGGAATCTTACAGATATACTCATGTTAATTCAACAAATATTAAATATCTCTCCACTTACTACCCTGTTTCCCTGAAAATAAGACAGTGTCTTTTATTAATTTTTGCTTCTAAAGATGCGCTAGGTCTTATTTTCAGGGGATGTCTTCTTTTTCCATGAAGAAGAATACGGTACACATTTATTGTTAAACAAAAAAAAGGAAATGTATTACCTATATACGGTACGGTAGTAGTTGTCATCACAAACCAGCTCACTGATTAGCAGAAGCGCAGCCAGAGCTGTTCAGGCAGTGGGAGGGAGGTCTCTTTAAATCAGCAGTCAGACGCCTTACGGTAGCTTCGGGGGCCTTATATTCCAGGGAGGCCTTATGTTCGGGGGAGGCCTTATTATTGGGGAGGTCTTATTTTGGGGGGAGATGCTTTATATTACAGTGAGAGGCAAAACTGGAAGTAGGTCTTATTTTCAGGGGATGTCTTACTTTCAGGGGGAAGGGTAGTTATATGACTTTCGCCTGGGGCAAATCATTTAAACTCTTTGTGCTTACATTTCACCATCTGTAAAATGGGGAAATAATATTTCCTATATCATTGTGGTGTTCTGAAGATTAAATGAAATAATGTATGTTTAATGATACTAAGAGCTTAGTACTTCTGAGTGCTCACCAGAATGTAGCTGTAAATTTATACTACAGTTCCAACTACAACTTACACTACCAAAAGGCAGGCATAGCTCAAGACTCTGGATTTTTTTCCTCTTGTGGAGCTTCTTTATCTAGTAGACAAATATTAACATCTAATGCTGGTCCTTCATGAAGTATGCTTTGGTCATACCAACATCTCCTAGCTTTCAACAGTGATACTCTTTGCCTTTCTTTTCATTTCCTGACATCTGATAAGCAGTTTTTTGCAAATATGTAGTAATTTTTGTTTCAGTGGTGCTACTTAGGTTAGTCTCTTTGAGGACATTTTAAGCAGTAATTAGAGGTCCAAAATTATGTTCAAAGTAAACATGTGTCTTGGGTGGACAGATATTTTAATTACATGAATAAGTACATACATGTGCTGGCAGTGAACTTCCACTTAAATCCCAACATGCTCCCATTCTTTTCTACTATTAATATTTGTTGTTTTTTAATGCTATTTTAAAATTGTTTAAGAGCTGTTAAAATATTTCTATGAATGTAGATCTTAGAATGTGGATAATATAAAATTGTAGAGTTAGTCATTTAAATCAATACACATGCACATTGCATTCAATTTTTAAATTGGCTAACATTGGTGTCAATTTGTCATTTTCTCATTAGTTTGAATTGTTAATAGTCATGCCTTTACCTAATAGATTTTGATCTCGAGTTTTATAAAAATGTTTTCTTTTGCTAATTTTCAGACATATTAGCGATAAAAGTGACATTTTCAAGAAGCTTATCTCAACTGCCAACAACTTTGTTAATATAATGATTGCTATATTTAATTGTTAGTAGTAATTTATCAATTAGGAAGTAATGTCATATTTATTATCTTATTGCTCTATCCCAGCATGGGTGTGCACTTTTGGAGACTATTAGAACTCACAGGTGTGGCTCTTTTTCTGATTGAGGCTATTAGGACTAATTAATATGGACTTTTTTCTTGTTATCTAAAACCTTAGATACTGCGATTTCTGTTATTATGTCTAATGCCATTGCTTCCTTTCCTGTGAAAAAGAATTAGAAAGATTGATCCACCTTTCTTCTATTTTCCCTGGATTCCCTTAGAGGGGATTTTCCATTTTTCTTTTAATTTTCTTTGAACTATTCTTCTTTAATATGAGATTTCCTATTAACTTTTCTGGCTACAAATAATTTAGGGTGTATGTGTGACTATTTTAGGCAATTCCTGGGCATTGTGCATTTTAATGTACAGAAAAGTCATTTATAAGTTGTCCTTGGAAGATGAAATCCTTGTCAATTCAAACAAGTACATAAATAAGCTGATTTCATTCCATATTCCATACTGAAAACTGAACAGTATGACCTTTATTGTCTTCCAGATAAAATGTGAAGTTCTGACCAATTTCAGGAATTGGCTACAGGATATTGCACTCTCTTATCTCTCCACACTGTCACTTCTCTATTAAAATTGGGGGAGTATGGACAGTGTGTGCTCTCTCTTCTTCCTAGGGAAGAGACAAAACTTAATCTGCAACTCAGATTTCAAACTAACATCAAAATTATCTTTAAATTTATTTTCCAATTTTCAGTTCCTCCTTTCCTTTGAGTTATAAGTCACACAGAGCCTTGCAGTGAATAGCCTAATTATGGGTACCTCAGTAAGAGGAAAACATTACTTTTATAAAGCAATTTTTCTACATAAGACTACTTTAAAAACTTGGGCATAGTTTTTACTGTTACCATTGAATCTAGTGACTGGATTGAAAATAGCAGTGATTATATAAGTAAGAATAGGTTGAAAAGCATTGAGTGACAGCATTGTGTAATATTTCTAAAGTATGTGCTAAGGTCAGTGTTAAACATAGGAGATGGCATGGAAACTTACAGAAGGGAGAAAACAAGGCAAAAGTTAGTGAGTAAAATGAAGTGGAATGACAGGACAAAAAACAGATACCTAGTCTTAAACTTGCCCATATTGTAATCTTCTGCATTTGTTTTACTGCAACTCTAAAGCAAGATGTTGATATTTATTTGCAGAATACATATCCTTAGGTGAATTTTACCTATGCAAATTCTATGTGGGATTTTTCCCCCCTTAATAATAGAACATGTTATATGATTAAATAGGGAAAATGAGAACTCCTGGACCCAATAAAAATTTAGATTTAACATTTTTCTTGGTAATTCTGAAAGCACTATGAAAAAGAAATGATGTTAGAAGTCATCTTAATTATTAATGCGGTTATTTTCAAACAAGACAATGGGAATACTATTTGACCTATAGAGGGCTATCCTCTATGTTCTAAATGTTTTTTAGAAGTAATTAAGAAAATAAAAGTTTTCATAACATGTATCTCCTAATTTTTATATCATTGCATTTGATGTGAACATATTGCATTTCAATTTTTTTATTTCACCATGGTTAAAATATATACTTGAATATTAACATATTAGTGTCATATGGAAAAAAAACATTAGAAATCTAGATGGAACTGTTTTTATTTTATAAATATCATTAAAATTTTAGGATTGTTATTTTTAAAATCTTCAGTTTTTTTTAAAGAAAAGTAAATACACTGTCCGCTTTGCTTTTTTTATTATGTAATGCTCTAAGTACAGGTTTATTACCTAAAATGTAGTAGCCAAGGTACTGGTTTTTCACATTATATACAATGGCAGATTTGAACAAAACTAGCTAAATCTAATTGTATATCCTAAGCTGTCTTTTAGGAAAATAAATTAAGAATATTCCTAGTATTCTATAATGTTATTTTATTAATGTTTTCCTTTATTGACCAACTGTTACACAGTGTTTCTGCCAAGTGTTTGTGCCAATAGCCAATAATTTGAATTCCAACAGTACTTTTTTTTAATTAAGACTTTTATTATTAAGAGTAGTTATTAGTTTACAACAAAAGCCAGTACTTTCCTGTTTGGCTTTGCATGCCTAGTTTTTTAGAATTCTCTCTGTTCCTAAACATATATTTTGAGTTCTGAACATATGTATGATAGATTTTGCTTGTGAAGCACAACTGTGGATATAGTAATTTCATTTTTTTTAATTGGCTTTTTTAAAAGGTGAGAGAACATAAGAACTATTTATGTAACAGAAGGAAAAAGTAGCTATATCTTAAAACATGAATTATTATGTGGGAAGCCATTCTCACAATAAGAAGAAAATGGAGAGATGCATTATGTAGGTGACTAGCTCCAACACATCTTTTCTTCATTTTAAATTACTTCTTAATATTTGTTTTAGTGACTTATTTATGTTTTCTTGAATTATGAATTATTTGTTTTTTTGCCACCTAACAAATGACTTCAAAACAGCTTACCACCCAATTTTATTGTGTAAGTCTTGGTGCTACATTTACATTACAAATTTTAGTGGAATACTATATCTGCATCTAAGCTTTCTACTTGGACTTGAGAGTCCCCATTACTTTTTAGAAAGAGATCTTGAAAACTCACTACTTTATTTTCTCCCAGTCATCAAATCCATGCCCTCTTTCCCATTTTTGTCTCCTTGGGCTATCTAAAAGGCAAAAGAAACTAGCCATGTTCTGTAATATTCTCACAATAGCCTTTTAATTTTTATTGATTAGGAAACTGAGTCTCCTAGGTAAACTGTTTATCCACACTAATAAAAGAGTAAGATGCAAATTGACTGTACCTTTGTTATGCCCACCAGCCAATCAGGAGTGACTATGCAAATTAACCCCACAAATATGGCAGGTTAGTTTGCATACACAGGTGCCCAGCAGCTGGGGGTGGGACCTCTGTGTTGTCACCATAGCAACAGTAGAGGCATTCTGCCCCACCCCCAGACACTCAGGGTCTGTGGGCAGCATGGGAAGGCAGAAAGGTGGTTCCAGCTATAGCAAAGGTGTTGCCGGCAGCCAGGGGAAGGAAGGCCCATTCTTGCACCAATCTTCATGCATAGGGCCTCTAATGTTAACATAATAATTAAGTGGAAGAGCAAAATTTGGTACCTCTTCTGAACACTATGATCCTTTAACTATATTACGTCATTGCATTATATACTTTTCATTTCCAACACCCTTACCCTCTGTGGCATTATTCTATCCCTGCTCTCTTCATTACCTGTTCTCTTACTGAGTCTTCTTATTGAAGATCCTTAGTCTGTACCTTCAACCCTCATTTATTTTCTTTATGTCTTATTAAATTGCCAACTGCCTACTGTACTTTTCTAGTTGTATCTGTTAACATTTCTAAGACCAAACACATCACTGTTTCTAAAACCTATGGGGTTTTTCCTATCAGTTATTTTTTTCTCAGTCATTTCTCTCTCCATCTAAGCCAGAAATATCAGTTATCTTTGTCTTTAACGTTTGCTTATCCTCTGGATTGGTAGCATATGAGTTTCTTTTTCATGTTTTTAAAAGATTTTCTTTGCATTTCTATTGCTTTTGCACATATTCAGGTCTGGACAAGTTAGGTTAGATATTAAAGTCTCAAAACATGTAATCCATAAAAAAAGGAAATGACCAACATTGTACTTTTATAATTCATACTTGCAGTAGATACCAATGTTAATTTATAACTAAGGAGCACCAAATGATATTAAAATGGTACTTATAATGTAATTAGAGATTTATGTACTATTTAATGAATCATATTAGTGTTTTTTATATTTTATGTAAATTTTTAAAAATAGATTAGAATTAGTTTTATATGTCTTAAATATTATAAGTAGATCTGAATAAATAACCTATTAGATAATATTTAATTAACACTTCACTTCATCTTTGAATCTTTTGGGTTAAAATTAAGCACTTCTGATATATTGTTATTCTTTTAAATGTAGGAATTTTATTTAAAATGCTGACAATTTTTGCTGGGTGGATCAATTAAATATACAGTCAACTCTCGATTATTCAAACTAATGGAGGAAAGGATGGAACAAGCATTACTGTTTTTCTAGTCCTATCCCCTCAGACAATTTCTGAAAGCCTCATTCCAAACAAATTATTCAAATTATTTGGCTTTCCATCTAGCATTGTATCCAGGATACAATCTAAAATACAGCTTATAATCGAGTTGACAAAGTTTCATGATATCACATCCTGTTCTTTATATATAATTTTTAAATCAGTGCTTTAGGATTGTCTTTATACTATTAAAATACTCATTAGGGTGTTATCTGATGCCTCATACAATTAGTTTTATATAAAAACCTTATCTTTGAATTATAATTTATAGATAATTATAACCTTTCAAAAGCATTACCTCATGGTACCAAGTTATAAAAATTTTTATGAGAGGGTTTTAAGAGTCTTTTATAAAAATCTTACAACTTTCGATTTCTTAATGTGTCTAATATTTCCGAGTAATATGTGTTTATAAAGGAAAGAAATCCTGAAGGAATTTATGTGTGAAAACAATATGTTGGGTGTATATATGT
>PVJN01004421.1:6555-90737 GCA_004026805.1 Lasiurus borealis | reverse complement strand
ATCCATCTACCCACCCACCCACCCATCCATCCACCCATCCATCCACCCACCCACCCATCCATCCAGCAAAGCATGCCTTTGTCTATTAAAACATAACCATTGGGATTTGAAGCCTTGGTTCATGGCCAATGAGTAAGTGAGACAGATTTGTTGGACTTGACTTTGATATAATGTGATCATCACGCACCTGGAATTCAGCTCCAAGACAAATCAAGGATTCCTCTGGGTTGGGCCTTTTGTTGTTAGGCAGCGAGAATTCTCTTCTTGTGAAAGACATGTCCTAAGAGAATGAGTTTTACTACCTGGTTTCTCCTTCCCTCTTTGAGAGAAGAAAACGACGTTTCCCCTTTTTATAGCGTGATTGTGAGTTTTAAAAATAAGTAAAAACAGATGGTTTCTTAAAGCTCACGATGAATCCCGGAATCCATTTAAAATCTTAAAAGCACGACCTCCAATATAGTTTTAAGTATACTTCCTCAAATTTAAAAGGAGGTCACTACCAGGCGTGAAATATTGAGCTAAAAAAGATATTCATTATTTTTTTCTCTTCTGCCCTCAATCCTTTCTATGAGAAAACCACCCACTAATACGTTACGCATTGTAGGAGCAGGAACGGGTTAACTTCGTTTTGTTCTCTTCTTTTCACTGGTCTCTCTGTTTGTGGACCTTCCATGGAGAATCCATTTCAGCTTTATTCTCACAAGCGCGGCTTTATCTTCCTAAATACAGCCTCTTGCCAGCAGCCAGCCCAGCACCTGGCTCTTCCCGTTGGTAAAGCCTGTCCTCTATGCTCTGGCTTCTGATCACCTGTTTTTTACTCCTGTGTCACGGACAGTGCGGGCCTGGGGTTCTGGAAGCACCAGGAGCTGTCCTCTCCGCTTCCCACTCCCAGGAAAGTCAGCCTAGTGCCCGCTGGCTGCGCGAGGAGGCGGGGAGCTGTGGGAGGAGGCGGGGAGTGGCCAGAGGAGATCCCCCGTGCCTTGCAGGAGAGGGCCTTCCTCCTTCTCACGGGCCGGACACGGATGGCGAAGGAAGACATCCGTGGAGAAGTGCCTCGGGGCACCCCACTGCAAGGCCTTTGGGGAGAGTCGTGGTCCACTGAGGCTGCTTTATAATAGACGTATTTCTCACAGTTTGGAGGCTGGGGTTCCAAGATCATCCATCAAATGTGATACCTGGTCAGCGGCTGCTCACAGCTCATGGATGGCTGTCTTTTGCTCTAATGTCACGTGGTAGGAGGGGCGGGCTAGCTCTCTGGGGTCTCTTCCGTAAGGACACTAATCACATTCCTGGGAATCCACCTTCATGACCGAATCACCTCCCACTACTGATACCATGCCCTTGGGCTATGGTTCCACATGTGAATTTGGGGGGTGCTTTATCACAGGCCTCTGTGCAGCTCTATGTTCTCAAAGACACCCAGCTGCCTTGTATTCCTATCCACCCATCCATCCATCCATCCATCCACCCACCCACCCATCCATCCATCCATCCATCCATCCACCCATCCATCCATCCATTTACCCATCCACCCACCCACCCATCCACCCATCTATACACCCACCCATCCATCCACAGCAGCCAGTGCCCTTTACCAAATCTGGGTCTCTGCTTTCGTTGGTGAGCCTCCATGTCTTCTCCATTTCCTATCTCAGAAGTCAATCTTTCTTCACATTTACCATATTTTACGGGCGTATAAGACAACTGGGCGTATAAGACGACCTCCAACTTTTCCAGTTAAAATACAGAGTTTGGGATATACCTGCCCTATCACACAACACCTAGCGTATATAAGACGACCCCCGGCTTTTGAGAAGATTCTCCTGGGTTAAAAAGTCAGGAAATACCTGATCTGACTGGCACTGAGCTTATCAGTCAGGAAAAAATGTGTGAAGATGCTATGCTGCAGCCATAAACCACGTCAGCCTCTCAGTGGCTCTGAACAACAAAGACCCCTCTCCTGTCCATGTGACCTGCCCCCCAACGCACGAAGCAGCCGCCCAGCGTGGATGCTGCTGGGTCCCTAAGCCAGAGAGGAAAGACCTCCGAAGCTCCATCAATGTCTGGAACCACACACCGGAGGTTCCCCAACACCAAGGGAACCAGGAAGCACAATCCTGCAACACAGCCCATTCCCCTGCTCTGGAGGGGAATCGGAACAGTCAGTAAGCAGCAGGGCAGAGGTTTCATCTTCTAACCAAACAAGGGGAGGAGAGCAGCGCCTTATGCCTTTTCTTCTTTGTCTGCTCCCCACTTCCTGCCTCTTCATCAGCATGTCCCCATCTCTTTCTGCTCCCCATTCCTTGGCTGGCCCTCTCTTTCCAACATCACCTTATTTTCAGGACAGCGTTGCTGTTCTTTTTCCAGGGAGTCTAGCTCTGCGCTAGCCCAGTGCCTGTTCTCATCCTCGGCACCAAGTCTATTTTTTAAAAAAATACAGTGGTACCTCGAGATACGAGTGCCCTTACATAGGAGATTTTTGAGATACGAGCCGTTGAGCCGTCGATTTTTGCTTTGAAAGACGAGCAACAGTTGAGATAGGAGTCATTGCGCGGATCGGCCGGCTGCACACGACCCACCAGTTTACCGCAACTCGAGCGTCTCATAGTTTCCCACGCCTCAAGGTTACGGAACGAATTAAACTTGTATCTCGAGGTACCGCTGTACAAATGGTAAACTAGTCAGAGAGATGAGAAGTGCAGCTCAGGGAATATGGTCAATGATACGGTGACACCTGGGTGTGGTGTCAGGTGGACTCTAGAGTCACCAGGGGGGTCGCTTCGGAAGCCAGAGGAATGTCTGACCACTGTGCTGTACGTCCGAAACCACCTGTATCTTCGGGCGTATAAGACGATGGGGCGCATAAGACGACTCCCATCTTTTCCAGGTAAAATACAGAGTTTGGGATATTTCAGCCCTATGAGACTACATCCAGCGTAGAAGACGACCCCCAACTTTGGAGAAGATTTTCCTAGGTTAAAAAGCTGTCTTATACGCCAGAAAATACGGTAATAGAATATTGTATGCCAACTGTAACAAACGATTAAAATATACATTAATAAATATCTACACTTGGAAGTTGTACTATGGGTTGGTACAAACAAAACTTGGAGGTAAAAGATGCAATAGATAAATAAGCGGGTTAAAATTTCCTGAAGCTTATGCTATAATCCTCAGTCTGAGGGTTTTCAGAAAACATGGTGCCAAAAATACCTAACACATTATTGGTTATTCATTGATTGATGACCTGAATCAAACTAGAAAGAGCAGCCTTGATAGTAGAATAACTTAAAGGTAAATCTATCCCCCTGGTACATTTTGCATTCTAAACCCATGATCATAATCATTAGGCCCTACGTTATGACCTGTTGGTTTGTGCATTTTTATCTTTTCATTTGCACTTTTTAAGCATTTAACAAACCATAATCCAATCGAGGACTTTTGTCATAAAGATCAGATCAATGTTTCCCCATTTTGCACACACTTTCACGTTCCAGTGCCGTGTCTGGATATATTTGTTCAGGTCTCAGAGAATCATCTCTGCAGAGCTATAACTTACAGCTATAGAATTTTATCATTGACACATTACCTTAAGATCCAGTGCAACTAATTTCAGGTAATTTCTAAGCTAGTTATCAAGGAAGCTGTCTTCCATTTCATTAGAAATGTTATTCAAGGCATACAGCGTTAATTTTTGGGGAGTTCAGAATTAAAGTACCTTCATACACTAGTTGTCTTTTCTAATTCTACTATAAAAATTACTCTTTTCCTTTTTTCCCCCCTTGAATTCCAGGATACTCAGAGGTGATGTTTGATTAACCGTAGCAGTTTCTCTTAGCTTTGAGTTTTCTTTATAATTATTATTTCCTATCTCACTTTTCTCTTCCTTCCACTCTGCATTGTTTTGCGATTCGCTTCTTGAATTTCCTCTTATTGAAATAGCCTCATTGTATTTTTATCTCTTGCCATGGCTGCCCCACATACTTTACAGACCCTTCAATTTTTCTGTGCTTGGTGAGGAGATGACTAGCCAGTAGAAAAAGTGCATTTCTGTTCATTTCGGTCGGAAGGTTTGAGGACAGAGTGGTGGATGCTACTTTCTGGACACCAGAGAGCATCTCTGCTGATTTACAAATGCCTTCGAGCAGTGGTTCTCAACCTTCCTAAGGCCGTGACCCTTGCATACAGTTCCTCATGTGGTGGTGACCCCCAACCATGAAATGTTGCTGCTGATGCATCGTGATGTCAATATCTGCATTTTCCCATGGTCTTAGGTGACCCCTGTGAAAAGTTTATTTGACTCCCAAAAGGGTTGCGACCCACAGGTTGAGAAACACTGACTTAGAGGAACTTTTAGTCCCAAGGGAAAGAGGAAAAACGCCGCTGGGCCCACCCAGGATGCTGCAGAGCTGGTATTACAGACGCAGCGAGAACCACGTACGGTGTGAGGCGCGCACTAGACTTATCTGCGGCTCACGTCCTAAGTCTGACAAATGTGCGACCTCCATGCTGAACGCCCGGATCGGATGTGACATTGTATGTCAATATTCGCTGGTATCTGAAGTCAAAGGCATCATGGACATCATCTAGATCAACACCGTTATTTCCCATAGTTTACTTCTGAATGAAAGCAGAGTCAGCTCTGGCCTAAGGAAAGGCATATGCATTAATGGAATAGAATGAGAGTTCAAAAACAAGCCCTCATATACATACATGGTCAACTGTTTTCTACAAGAATGCCAAAAAAATGCTGAAACCGGTGTGGCTCAGTGGACAGAGCATCGGCCTGCGGACTGAAGGGTCCCAGGTTCGATTCCCGTCAAGGGCACGTATCTTGGTTGCAGGCACATCCCCAGTAGGAGGTGTGCGGGAGGCAGCTGATCGATGTTTCTCTCTCATCGATGTTTCTGACTCTCTATCCCTCTCCCTTCCTCTCTGTAAAAAATGAATAAAATATACTTAAAAAATTAAGTTGTATACTTTCATTAAACATATGATTTATTTCATGGTCATAACTGATACTTTGGTGTTATATTTGAATGTCTTAAAGTACACATTTGCGATATCTACGTATATGACAGAAAGGCATCACTGTTTTTTTTGTTTGTTTTTTCTAACGCGAAGCTAATATTTTATTTCATTTCTTACTTTTGCTTCCCCCCCAAATTGTGATGTTATGCGCTTCTCCCTGATATTCTTCTCTTAGTATCTGCCGAGTCCAGGCACTGATGGCTAGCTGGAACTGGTATTGCTTTTATTACCCGGGAGAATAATATGTTGATTGTAGAAAGCTCATTTTAGGATGAGCTCGGAGAAGAGGGGAAATGCGGTGTCAAAGACAGAGGGAAGACCGCAGTGAATTGGAAAGAGCTGGTGTACAGAACCTGCAGAAAATCGTCTGTCCCGAGGGCATCAGACCCATTTCTGAAGCTCCGTTCCTCCCTCGGTGATAACCGGATGAATGGAGGCCATTTAACTTTGCACCATCGGGGACGGGAAAAACCAGTTGTTTGTTTTAAGTTATTTTGGTCTCTGCAGTAAAAAACGCATTGAGCTTTTCAGCAGTATTGATTTTTTGAGTGGGTGTTGCACATAATCTTACGATTTGCTCAGTCACTTATGAGATATTACACATCCTGCCTGTTAGGGAAATGTGTCTGGAATACACCAATGTGGGCTTGCTAATTTGTTTTTAATTATTATTTTTTATTATTTATTGATTAAAGTATTACATGTGTCTCCTTTCCCCCCATTTACCTCTCCCCGGCCACTCCCTCCCCCCCTCATGCCCTCACCCACCTGGTGTCTGTGTCCATTGGTTAGGCTTATAAGCATGCGTACAAGTCCTGTGATTGATCTCTTACTACCACCACCCCCGGCTGCCCTGCCTTCCCTCTGAGATTTGATCATCTGTTCGATGTTTCTCTCTGTCTCTGGATCTATGTTTGTTCATCAGTTTATGTTGTTTATTATATTCCACAAATAATTGAGATCCTGTGATATTTATCTTTCTCTGCCTGGCTTATTTCACTTAGCATGATGCTCTCCAGGTCCATCCATGCTGTTGTAAATGGTAGGAATTCCTTCTTTTTTACGGCAGCGTAGTATTCCATGGTGTAGATGTGTCACAGTTTTTTAATCCACTCATCTGTTTCCAAATCTTAGCTCTGGTGAATTGTACCACTATAAACATAGGGATAGGGGTGCATATATCCTTTCTGACAGGTGTTTTGCTAATCTGTTGTTTAGCTGAACCAACAAATAGAATATGTTGCTCTTTGAGGTAAACCACTGACCAACCTAAATCTCAGTAAACAACACTTATGCCTCAGAAATCTACTTTTTACGAATTCTTTGGGTACAGACAATGGAAATGGTTTTGGTACACACGCTCTTTAGTCTCTCGGAGTTACCCAAGAAAAATGTTTAACATTGAGTTAGAGAGGATTTAAGTTTTGGTATATTTTTTTAGATCATAGTGTGTGGACAGTATACTCTCAAATCCATTTGTTGTAAAAAAATGCAAACGTTTAGGAAGGGTCATTAGAACTGGGACCACAGAAGGTCTGTTCAACTCTAAGTAGAGAATTCACAGATCAGTTCAACATTCACAGTCATCTCCAAACTCAGCCTCAAGATTAAGTAAAAAGTTTAAAAGTAGAGACTTTGTGGCGATGTCAAATACGATCAGACTCATTAGAGATACATGTACACATACACACAAGTGCATGTGCACACATGTACACATACGTGGAAGGAAAACAGACAGTGGGAATCTTGGAATGGCGGGATGACATTGCCATAGAGTGTTCCTATTTCTAGTCTCTTCAGATTTCTATGACAAACATGTACAACTCTTACAATCAGAGAAAACTATAAAAATTCGCTTTCAGTGTAATCCTCAGACATAAGACCTGGGAAATCAGGGGCGTGGCATCGTATTTCTAAGTGACACACAAAAAATGATACAGCACTGCCACTCAGAGAGGGGTTACAACCCCCTGGCACATGGGCAACATGTAGTTGCCAGTTAACTGGGTGGTTCTTTCCTCTTCCTATACATCTCATCATTTCTTTTTTGTTTTGATTTAAATATATCTTATTGATTTTTTTACAGAGAGGAAGGGAGAGGGACAGAGAGTTAGAAACATCGATGAGAGAGAAATCCATCAGTTGCCTCCTGCACGCCCCCCACTGGAGATGTGCCCGCAACCAAGGTCCATGCCCCTGACCGGAATTGAACCTGGGACCCTTCAGTCCGCAGGCCGACGCTCTATCCACTGAGCCACATGGGTTTTGGCACACCTCGTCATTGATTTTTTACAGAGAGGAAGGGAGAAGGGATAGAGAGCCAGAAACATCAATGAGGGAGAGACATTGATCAGCTGCCTCCTGCACGCGCCCCACTTGGATGTGCCCACAATACAAGATACATGCCCTTGACCAGAATCGAACGTGGGACCTTTCAGTCCGCAGGCCGATGCTCTATCCACTGAGCCAAACCGGTTTCGGCCATCGCTCGTGTTTCTAAGAGAAAATAAGCGGCCGCTGGAGGAATTCTCAGCTATTCAGCCCATCAGACTTCGCTGAGGGAGCCGGAGCGCAGGCGGAAAGAAGAGCAGGAGAGCGAGTTAAATGGCAGCGAGGCTCTGCGGTGCAGGTGAGAAGCGCACACCCCGCATCACCCAGCCGTCCCTCCAGGCCGCCGCCTGCCACCCCCCACCTCTGCTCCGACACCGGGCCTCCCGGGGTCTCCCCCGCACCCGGGACACAGGACGCACGCAGGCAGCTTCCTCGGATCAGACCCAGCCGCCGACTTTATTCTCTTATGACATCAAGCACCAGCCCCTGGGCGCCCAACTCCCTCTGATCGCGGGGCCGCCGGAACGTTCTGGGCCAATTACTTCCCAGGGGGAGCTCCCAGCGCCCCACGTTCCTGCGGGCCCGCTTTGGGCTACTCCTGAGGTCACGGATCCGGGAAGGTAATTAGGGGGACGCCAAGCTGATTCTAAAAACCGGCCCAGGGTCAGAGGTGCGTGCTGAGGCCAGACGGGGGTCCTCTCCGGGTGTCCAAGGGGGCGGTCTCACTCTGCAGGAGCCAACGGTCTCTGTCCCACTTATTTACCTGCTGTTCTCTTCCTCTGCTCACGATCTGACAGCGGGTATCGGGGAGTCTCTCTGATGTGGAAATGCATGCGTTTGGGGAATTTTTTTTCCCCAATCTAGATAGAGAGAGAAAGGATCTTTAAGGCTTTCTTTTTTCTTCTTTTTTTTTTAATGTTTTTATTGGTTTTAGAGAGAGGAAGGGAGAGGGAGAGGGGAGAGGAACATCCATGATGAGAGGGATGGAAACATCCATGATGCCTCCTGCATGACCTCTATGGGGGATGGAGCCTGCAACCCAGGCATCTGTCCTAACCAGGAATCGAACCGGGACCTCCTAGGGTTCATAGGTCAATGCTCCACCACTCAGCCACACGGGCCGGGCTCCTTTCTTCTCAACCCCGCCCCCCGCCCCCTACACACACAAGCCCCATACCCCTGCCCTCTACAAGGCATTCCAAGGATTTTGAGGTCCATGCTACATATGAGACGCACATGTGTTTATGGATCACATGTTCTGCCCAGATAAAGGTACAGTGGTACCTCGAGATACGAGTGCCCTAACATGCGAGATTTTTTAGATAGGAGCCGTCGAGCGAGCGATTTTTGCTTTGAAATACGAGCAACATTTGAGATAGGAGTCATCGCGCGGATCGGCCGGCTGCACACGACCCACCAGTTTACCGCGACTCGAGCGTCTCATAGTTTCCCACGCTCAAGGTGACGGAACGAATTAAACTTGTATCTTGAGGTACTACTGTATTCGGGGGTAAGAAAGACATCAGGACACGGTCCATCAGTGCCGCCTCTAACTAGTATTTCCCCCTCTTCTCTCTCCTCTCCTCACTTCTCTCCCTTCTCCTGTGTTTTTCTCCCACACCCAGTGAGGCTGGCTTCTCAGCTGGAGAACCGTGGACACAAGGTCAGCAGCCTGTGCTGGCTTCTAACGCCACCCGAGGCTCAGGACCACCGGGAAGGACCGCGACCTTTGCCTCACCAGCCTTCGTCCTGGGCCAGATGTGGAATATGCATGCCTGGGGCCGGTGTTCTAATCCCGCAGAGGCAGGAGTAACCTATTTCTCCGTCGCATCTCTGCCCAGCCTGTTAGGACTTGGTGATGCGGACTGAGGAGCTGCGGTCGCTCTAATCTCCTTCGGAGCTCACTCTCTTTTATGTGCTCAGGCAGACGTCTTCGGTGCGTCTCATCAGCGGGTCCCAGGAGTCCTGCTCTCTGGTCTCACATGTGGGGTATACACTTCTTTATCTCTTACATGCACATCTCTCTCTTTTTTTAAAAATATATTTTATTGATTTTTTACAGAGAGGAAGGGAGAGAGATAGACAGTCAGAAACATCGATGGGAGAGAGACATCAATCAGCTGCCTCCTGCACGCCCCACAGTGGAGTTGTGCCTGCAATCAAGGTACATGCCCCAACAGGAATGGAACCTGGGACCTTTCAGTCCGCAGGCCGACGCTCTATCCACTGAGCCAAACCGGTCTCGGCCTGCACATCTCTTTTAAGGGCATTCACACTTCATTCCACTCTCTTAATATGTCCTACCCAATTCTTATTTCATATTTATAGTCAATCCTTATTATGATGACCGTAACAGCCCCCCAGCCTGCACAGGGCTTCACGTGCTGGGGGACCCGGCTGTGGCTGCACCCAAACCTCAGAGCTCCCTAAATGGGGGGCGGGATGCGGGTCAGGCCACTCCCCTCCGTCCCCCTAGCTTTCTCTGCAGCCCCGTCTCTCCCAGCGGGTCTGATGTCACTCCTGCTTTCTTTCTTTCTGTGTCTCTCGCTCTCTCTCTCTGCCCTTCACGGCCATCCCGAAGTAAAGCGCGTTATCGTACAAAGGCGTGTATGCAAATGAGAACCAGCAGGCCTAGCACTGCGCACCCCTCCTCGCTGCTTACCTGGGAGAGCTAAGTAGCTTTTCATCCCCAACAGCTCCTCCCTGCTGCTGGGAGGTAGAGGCCTGCTTGGCTCTCTCCCTGTGCCTCCTACCTGTCCGTCCCCTCCTCTCCCCCCTTCCCCCGCTCTGCCACTCAGCCCCTGGGGGTTCGCCTGAGTCCCCATTTCCCAGCCAGTCCGGTCTGGAGGCTGGAGGTGTAGAGATGCCCTTAGCCAGGCGCTAACCGCCGCAGCGTCCCATCAGCACGCTGACCCTGACCTTGGCACTCGTTCCTGAGGTTCAAGGGCTGGCCCTCCCCGGGTCTCGGGGACTGTGTCCTACACCAGCTCCTGCACGTGGGGGGCTCCCCCGTCTCCCCCAAATCTGCCCGGGGACCTTTCCTGATCGGTAACCCGCTCCTCACCGACTGAGGGTCTGCCTTGCCCGCTCCGAGGTTTTGAACCGAGTCTCTCTTTCTAAGTCCAGGCGCCCTGGGCCTTGCCAGCACCTCCCGGTAGCACCTGCCTCAAGAGCTGGGTCCCCTCTCTGCTGGGCCACCAGGGGGGATACTGCCCACCTGACGTTTTCCTACGGCGGCTGCAGGCACCGCCCTGCCACCGGCTCTCACCCTGTGGGTCCCAAGTCCTGCGATCTGGCCATCTCAGGCCTGCAGAGGAGGCAGGGAACAGTGAAATTAAAAAAAAAAACACCTATTTTACTGATTTTTTACAGAGAGGAAGGGAGAGAGAGTTAGAAGCATCGATGAGAAAGAGAAATCATGCAGCCGCCTTCTGCACACCTCCCACTGGGGATGTGCCCACAACCAAGGTACATGCCCTTGACCGGAATGGAACCTGGGACCCTTGAGTCCGCAGGCCGACACTCTATCCACTGAACCACACCGGCTAGGCCACAAGGAGATTTTAATGCGTCTTATGCTGAGCTGTGAGGCTGACGCCCTCTGGTTACGTGGAGCTCAGAGCTTCACCTCGGCCCCGCCACTCAAACACCGGAAAACGAACGCAGCACCCTCTGTAGAGCGAGCACCCTCTCTGTAGAGCAAGCGCCCTTTCTGTAGAGTGAGCATCCTCTCTGTAGAGTGAGTGCCCTCTCTGTAGAGCGAGGTCCTCAAGGAAGACACCCCCAGGTCTCCCCTGACGACAGAGAGAGAAAGGTGCCCACAAAGGAGCCAGCCCAAGTCAGCGGCCCCTCATCCTCACCGCCCGCTCGCTCAGCCTCTGTGCTGGTAAAGGGGACGACGTCGCAGAAATGACCACGAGGGAGAGGAGACACCGGGGAATGGGAATTCTTAAAAAAAAATCAGGGGCCCTGGTAACATTTTAAACTAGAGTATCGACAGCAAGATTTCCAACAGCATTCAATATAATGTGGGGCTAGAGAAGCAGTGAAAAGCCAACATTACATTAAGAGATCTTTGAAAAGTGAATTTCCTCTCTTAACATACAGAGCCCCGGCGCATCCGGGGAAGAGGAAGTGAAATTCCAAGCCCCGCTTTTCTGAAACGAGGTCACAATTTACCCCAAGAGCCCCCGTGTGCTCAGGTGGAATCCTCAGCCTCATCTGTGCGCAAACATGTCTTTAAGGGTTTTAAGGGAAGACGGTTTCACTCTTGCCAAAATTATACAGTGGCACCTCGAGATACGAGTGCCCTAACATACGAGATTTTTGAGATACGAGCCATCGAGCGAGCGATTTTTTGAAATACGAGCAACATTTGAGATAGGAGTCATCGTGCGGATTGGCCGGCTGCACACGACCCACCAGTTTACCGCGACTCGAGTGTCTCATAGTTTCCCACGCCTCAAGGTTACGGATCGAATTAAACTCGTATCTCGAGGTACCACTGTATTGACTTCGTTTCCTCTTCTTGTCCCTTAAACTGTTCCCGCCACCCACAAAAGTGTGATCCAAAGGATTACCCTTTAAAAATCGAGATACAGTTGATGTATAATATTGTATAGGTTTAAGACGAACAACAGGCTGATTTGTTACACTTTCATATTGCAACTAGAGGCTCAGTGCACGGATTCATGCACCAATGAGGTCCCTCAGCCTGGCCGGCACCCTCTCACCATCCGGGAACCTCTTAGGGGATGTCAGACTGCCGGCTTCGGCCCGATCCTGGCAGGCCAGGCTGAGGGACCCCACTGGTGCATGAATCCGTATGCACATAAGATCTCTGGTTAATCTCTTCCTGACCTCCCCCTTCTCCTCTGAGATCCATCAGTCTTTTTCATGTTTCCATGCCTGTGTATTGAGCGTCTGCCCCCTGGAGGTCAGTGTGCGTCATAGCTACGGGTCGAACGGTCGCTTAGGCTTTTATATACATAGATAGGATGACACCATCCTGTTCGCTAAAACCACCATCCAGTCACAGAACCACCGCCGCTCTGTGGGTGAGAGCAT
Organism: Lasiurus borealis; assembly: GCA_004026805.1. Lineage (NCBI taxonomy): Eukaryota > Metazoa > Chordata > Mammalia > Chiroptera > Vespertilionidae > Lasiurus > Lasiurus borealis. The sequence goes on along the minus strand of PVJN01004421.1, from coordinate 78,308 downwards.
GTAGCATTTACACAGCCACTTCCATCAAAGCGAGTGCTAAGAGCTCCAGGCAAGCACGGCGCCTTTTGAAGAAAACAAAGGGCACTTGGCTGTTTTCCTGAAAAGCACAGGTAAAAGCCAGTGAGGGAGAAAGGGAGGAGGGAGAGGGAGAGCAGAGAGAGCAGAGAGAGCAGAGAGAGAGAGAGAGAGAGAGAGAGAGAGAGAGAGAGAGAGAATGAGAGAGACAGAATGAGAAAGACAGACAGAAAGAGAGAGAAAAAGAGAGAGAGAGAGAGGTTGCCTCATTCCACTATCACAGCACAAAGACTTACTCTGGATTCTAGGTTGATCACTATTAAGCCAGTAGGGAGAAAGGGAAAAGGAAGATAGAGAGCAGTGAGAGAGAGAGAGACAGAGACAGAGACAGAGAGAGAGAGAGAGAATGTGAGACACACACACAGAGAGAGAGAGAATGAGAGAGACAGACAGAGAGAGAGAGAGGCTGCCTCATTCCACTATCACAGCACAAAGACCTCCTCCGGATTCTAGGTTGGTCACTATTAAGCCAGTGAGGGAGAAAGGGAGAAGGAAGAGAGAAAGGAGAGGAGAGGAGAGGAGAGGAGAGGAGAGGAGAGGGAGAGCCAGAGAGAGAGAGAGAGAGAGAGAGAGAGAGAGAGAGAGAGAGAGAGAGAGAGAGCATCCTCCGGATTCTAGGTTGGTCACTATTCTGAGTATGCTCAGGGCAGACCCAAACACACATTCAGACCCTAGAAGGCCAGCATTTTGGGACCCATTCACAATAAGCGTCACTCATCCTGGCTTCAGCCTGTCCTCACAGGAGAAGCCGTGCATGGCCGGGGTGATGGGGGAGCGGATTCTAGAGGGCGGCTCGGTCATTTTTGGCTTTTCTGTCTTCCCAGGTCAGCTACCCGCACGCAGGGGCAGACCCTTCCGTAAAGCCCCAGGTCACCCAGACCCACCCTTAGAGAGCCACTGGCAGATGCCCACTGTCTCCCGAGCACGCCTCCGGAGAGATGGTCTGGCACCTGCGCCTGTGCTCTCCACCTCTGAACCCTGACCTTCCTGGGGAGAGTCTCTGCGATGTGTCTCTATCCCCTGTCAAGCAAAGCAAGCCCACTGGCCAGCCCACCTCTGAATTCAGTTTCAGAAACCCCTGCTGTTACCATGGCCCTCATGTTCTCCACTCCCACCCACCCCCATCCCACCGGCCTATGGAGCCGGATAAGAAACAAGAAATGCCGGCCACGTCTGACTTGTTCAGGAAGCCCCGGACGGAGTAAAAGGCAATCGCCGTCCCCGATTTTGTGCGAAAGGATCTTGTGTGAAAGCGCTCATTACCAGACATCCTCGGCATCTTCGTCGCACTCCGCGCCGAACTGGCAGATGTCACAGGTGGACGTCTCCTTCTGGCTGTTCTCGCCGGAGCCTTCGTGGACTGCGGGAGAGAGGAGGGACAAGACTCATCAGACAAATGTGCCCACACCAGCGACGCGATGACCCTCGCAAAGCTGCTGCTTTCCCTACGGACCTAGTGGCTCTCCGGGCTTCGTAAGCAGGGCGTCCTGGGCTCCTTCCTTCCCTAAACGTAAGGGCAGTCTAACCACGACATGGCACCCGTTGGCGGGTAGATGACATTTCAGCTTCTTACCAGCAGCAGAAGACAAGTGACAGGGTCTACGGAATTTATGGAAATTCCTCGGCTCATAAAGACACCACACGAAAGAGTGATTTAATGAAAAGGGATTTAGATTTTTTTTTCCCCCTTGCCTAGAGAAAAAAAAAATCTAGTGTCCACCAGCCTAAATAAATACCTGACACTGTCTCATTTCTAAGTTGTCTACTTTTTCTTTTTTCATTCGCAGCTTTTAGACATAATCTTAAGAATCGGAATGGGCAGCCTTGACTTAGGAGATGTATCTTTTTTGCCCTTCCTTAAAAGGGTAAGTACTTATAAGAAAAAAAAATATGTTTGTGATGAATTTCCGGGAAACAGCTTTTAATGGGTTTGCACCGTAATTGCTTGATTCTGACACAAATAGTTCAGAGCCCACATCATGGTGATTTCTTCTCTGAGGGTTATGACCATATATTTCATGTTAAAAATATATACTGTCATTGATGATGATTATTGACATCGTTCTTTCTTCCTCCTAAGTTAAAAGTACAAAAGTAGGTAACTTGTAGCCTAATTATAACACCAACTGTGCAAAATCAGGGCACACGAGGATAAATCAAGGAAAACTTTCTAGCATGTTCAGTCCAAATCATGAAAATCTGAGCAACTCTTTTGAGATGATGAATGACTGTTTAGCCAACAAAAAAATCGTTGAGAGCAAAAATGGTTTTGCTTGTAGATGAAAAACTGCAACGACCAAACTACCTCATAGATATACTCTTATTCCTTGGACAGGTCACACACTTAAAAACAGACGTTTCCATCAGGAAGATCTTAAAAGGGCACTTCTGCCAAAGGCCATGCATTTTCAGTAGGAAAAGAACACAAGTATGGCGTGGACTCCTAACTCTTTGAACCCCAAAAAGATAGAAATTTAACAGAGACATAATTCATTAACACTCACCCCGAGCCTAACAAATCCAACCTCCTTATCTCATTTTAATAAGATATTTTCTCATCGTTTCTTCTTTGTCTACTAACAAGAGTTTTTAACAGTTGCAAAAGCAAAGGTCTTTATTCTTGATTTTCTTTAAATTTCTGCTGTGCAGAGAAGCGAGGCATCCCTGAGAGCTCTATTTCACAGTTTTTTTCCCCCCAGGAAAGATGGATTTATTTTTTTCTAAAGCAATTTCCCCCTGTACTTGATTTCATTTGCACTTACCGCATTTTCCGGCGTATAAGACGACTTTTTTTAAAAAAGATACATATTTTATTGATTTTTTTTACAGAGAGGAAGGGAGAGGAATAGAGTTAGAAACATTGATGGGAGAGACATGGATCAGCTGCCTCCTGCACACCTCCTACTGGGGATGTGCCCACAACCAAGGTACATGCCCTTAACAGGAATCGAACCTGGGACCTTTCAGTCTGCAGACCGACACTTTATCCACTGAGCTAAACTGGTTTCGGCTAAGACGACTTTTTAACCCAGGAAAATCTCCTCAAAAGTCGGGGGTCGTCTTATACGTCGAGTGTCATCTGATAGGGCGAGTATATCCCAAACTCTCTATTTTAACTGGAAAAGTTGGGGGTCGTCTTAGACGCCGGAAAATACGGTACATTAAAATAGGCACGGATTACGAACAGACTAACTCCCATCGAAAGAGTATGCATGACACGGCTTTAAACTTACAAGTCTTGAAAGACGAACAGGATTTGCCCCCCAAAAAGAAGCAGGGATTTGGAACTCTGAGAACACAGACGCACTCAGCATCCTCTCTGCTCCGCTCACACAGGCAAGACCATTAGAGGGGCCGGGGGGTGCGCAGGAGGCTGGGGCTCCCTCCTGGGAGACCGAGCCCCTGAGCCCGCTCTCTTCATTCCCCTCTCATTATTAATGCAACGCGGAAGCCGCTAATGGGAGAGCCTTTTAGTGTCAGCGATTCGCAGCTTCCAGACCTGGCTTCCCGTCACTGGGGAGACACATGGAGGCGAGGAAGGTCCTTAAGGAACAGTTACCGCCACTCAGGGCCACCCCTTCCCTCCCGCAGCTGCTCCTTCCCTGGGGACCCACTGGAGTGACCCAAGGCAGGAACCGTGCTCGCTCACCATGACACACGCAAGTAAGAGCACATATAAACTGGATGCTATTCTACTATGTACGACAGTGGTGCAGCGGTACCTCGAGATACGAGTGCCCTAACGTACGAGGTTTTTGAGATACGAGCCATCGAGCGAGCGATTTTTGCTTTGAAATACGAGCAACAGCTGAGATAGGAGTCATCGCGTGGATCGGCCGGATGCACACGACCCACCCGTTTACCGTGACTCGAGTGTCTCATCGTTTCCCACGCCTCAAGGTTGCGGAACGAATTAAACTCGTATCTCGAGGTACCGCTGTATTATAGTTACATATACAGCATTTTTAATAGTTACACGAAGTACATATGACATAGATGTACTATGATATATACATATCATATACATGCATGCCTACATGTTCTCATGATAGGAGTTGGTAGAAGTGTTCCCACTTCTCCTGTGTCATGGAAGAGTTTGCCTATAATAGTATTATTATTTGATTCTTCATAGAGGCTATTTAAATGGCCTATTTTATTGATTCCTGCTCCTATTTATTTCCTTTGTGTCTTATAAGCCAGGGTTTAACTTATTATTTTAATAGTTTCTTAAAGGGGAAGAAGTTACTTAGTTTGACACCATTCTTATTTCCTAATGTATATATATACTTAAACCTATACATTTCCTGGAAAAGACAGCTTTAGCTGCATCTCACCAATAAGAATACTGAACTTTGATGATTTCTGTTCAAAATATATATCTAGACTGTAATATCCTTTGAGGTTTCCTCTCTCCTTCATGGATTATTTAGTGAGTGTGTCTTTTCGCTTCCCAACATTTGCGGGTTTTTAAAAAAGTGTATTATTTTATTCGTCTATAATGTAACTCTATTATGGTTGGAGAACATGCTGTTTAATTTCAGTTCCTTTGATATTTATGGAAACTTGTTTTATGACCGAGAATATTGTCCACCTCCCTGAATAATTCATGAGCGCGATAGAAGTTGTAACCTCTGGTGGGGAGTAATTTTCTGTAAATGTTAATTAGCTTTAAGTAGATGGTTAGTATTGTTCAAACCAGCTGGAACCGCACCGATTTTGCGATTGATCTGCTCCTGAGAAGCGCGTGTTAAAATCTCAATCAGTGAAGTGAAATTGTTCCCGGCTCTCTCCGGCTTTGTCTTGTGCGCGGGAGCTTTGATACTGGGCGCGGAAACATTTAGCGGTCTTACGTCTTCTTAAATACGCGACCCCTTTCTCGTTATGAAATGTACCCTCTGAATCTTCGGAACATCAGTCGTCTCGAAGGCCGCTTTGATGGGCAGAGCCACGCTGGCTTTCTTTCGCTTATTATTTTCATTTCTTTTACACCCAACCTATTGGTGAACATGTTTAACGTGTGTTTCTTTTCTTTTTTTTAAAAAAATATATATTTTATTGATTTTTTTACAGAGAGGAAGGGAGAGGGATAGAAAGTCAGAAACATCGATGAGAGAGACATCGACCAGCTGCCTCTTGCACGCCTCCTACTGGAGTGGTGCCTGCAACCAAGGTCCATGCCCTTGACCGGAATCAAACCTGGGACCTTTCAGTCCACAGGCCGACGCTCTATCCACTGAGCCAAACCGGTCTCAGCTAACGTGTGTTTCTTGACAGACTTGTAGATACAGAGAGCGGACTGATGGTTTCCACAGGGCAGGGCTTTGAGGACCGGGTGACTGAGGTGAAGGGGTTAAGAAGGACCAATCAGTAGCTACCAGAAGTCAGAGGGATGGAAAGTCCAGCTTAGGGAACAGAGTCAGTAACGTTATAGTAACTCTGCTCAGTGCCAGGAGCACTGGATCAGCGAAGGGAACACTTTGCAATGGATATGACTGTCTCACGACCAGCTGTGCACCTGAAACTCGTACAAAATAACATGACGTGAAACTAATTAAAAAAAAAAGTGTTTCTCGTCTGGCTTATTTCGCTTAGCGTAAGGCTCTCCAGTTCCACATGATCTCACTCATTTGTGGATCATAAAGAACATTGTAAACTGATGAACAAAAGGATAGAGACAGAGGCTGTAAAGCATCCAGCAGACTGTCAAACTACAGCGGGAAGGTGAGGGAGAGGTGGGGGAGAGGTGGGAGAGATAAGAGGTCCACCGAAGGACTTGTATGCATGCATGTAAGCACAACCAATGGACACAGACACTTGGGGGTTGGGGTCTGCCTGGGAAGGGGCGGGCAATGGGGAGATACGTACACATGTAACACATTAAAAAAAAAGTGTTTCTTGGAAAGACACAGGTGGATCTGGCTTTTCTTATTCAGCCTGCACACGCTGACATTGGACTAGGGCGTTCAGCCCGTTACCTGGAATGTAATTAATCCTGGGCTCATCCCTGTGTTATGACTTCTGTGGTCGCTTTCATGACAGCGGGAGTCTTTAAATTCTCCCAAGCCATTACTTCCCGAAGTATGACAGTGCGTTTTTAATTACCGCGGTTCCCTCTCTGTACTCCGATCGCCGTATATCATGCTCCCACCTACGCTGCAAAGCTCGGGTCCCCTTTAAAGCGCGTTTTCCTTAAACAGCCGTCCTACTCAATGGCGAAAGCCAGCGATGCCAGTCCTCATGATGACTCCAGCCCTTCCTGTGAGCGGAGTGTTCGCATGCACTGGGTTCTGTCTTTTCCAGACTTATCCGTACTCTCACATTCTCCACGGAAGACGCTACTGACATGTGACATTGAGAGTAGATGACATTATTTTTCTGATCAGGTTTTCTACTCTCCCCAAGAAAACACTGGCCTCCTGCTTTCCTTTGGCTACTGCAAGGTGAGTGGAAGTGAGAAGCGACAGGAAAGCCATCCTGTGGAATTCTACCTCCTTGCCCCTTCCCTTTGCAAAAAAAAGACACGTTCTAGATCAGAGGTTCTCAACATTCCTAAGGCTGCGACCCTTGCATGCAGTTCCTCATGTGGTGGTGACCCCCAACCATGAAATGTTGCTACTGTGATGCATCGTGATGTCAATATCTGCATTTTCCCATGGTCTTAGGCGACCCCTGTGAAAGGGTCGTTTGACCCCCAAAGGGGTCGCGACCCCCAGGTTGAGACCTGCCGTTCTAGAAGAAGACCTGCCCCTTCAACCAATCCAGATGGAGGGGATGCACAGAGCTGAGCCCCCTCCCCCAGCTGTGGGAGCAAGACTTTTGCCGCCGACACCGCAAGCCTCTGAGGGTTTGAGGCCGGGGGTGACCCTGGTTTTACCCACTGAAGGGTGACTAATGAGACCTGAGTGAATGCTTCCAGTGACTTCTAAGAAAACATATTCTCCCGTCATATCCACACCTCAGGTTCTGATGGCATCACGTTTCTACACAACCTTGGATCTGCTTTTCATTTTCTCCGTCTTCCTTCACATGTTTACTACCGTATTTTCCAGTGTACAAGACAGCTTTTTAACCTAGAAAAATCTTCTCAAAAGTCGGGGGTCGTCTTATACACCAGGTGTCATCTTATAGGGCGAGTATATCCCAAGCTCTATATTTTGACTGGAAAAGTTGGGGGGTCATCTTAGAGGGCGAGTATATCCCAAGCTCTCTATTTTAACTGGAAAAGTTGGGGGTCATCTTATAGGGTGAGTACATTCCAAACTCTGTATTTTAACTGGAAAAGTTGGGGGTTGTCTTATACACCAGAAAATACGGTACTTCTTTTTCATACTAGCGTGAATTAAACAATATTTATGGCGCTTCTTCTATTATATTTTCATTCTTCCCAACAGAACAACCTTTCCCAATCGCTGCAGGATTCCCAGGTTTCCCCCCCTCTGTGTAGATATATAAGGTGCCATGCAAATTAAGCAGAGAATAATCACTGAACTTAATACAAACATAAAGGAATAGACACCTCCACATGCATCATCATGGCTGACATACAGCAGGTGGTTCTAGAAATTATCAGATTTCACTGATAAAGAGAATGAGATTTCGAAGCTTTACTAGGACCCATCGATATTGGTTCCATGCTCTTCAAATGACTATGAATTTGAGAAAAAAACATTTATACGAACTTTATGTAGACCTTCATCAGAACTTTTCCCAAGTTTAGAAGGCATTTTCCTCTTTCTATGTTAGAGTCCGTTCTAATCTAGCAGGCAGTGTTTTTTTTTTTTAATTAAATTAATTCTTGGTAGACTTTTCATTTTTCTACTTTATTTATAGAGATAAAGGATTTATCAGCGAGGATATTCAATGACCTGTTGCAACTAAAATTACTTTGATAATAAAATCATAATAGCAATTTTTTTGTTTTTAAATAACTTGCATAAATCACGATTTCATTATAACCAAAAGCCGAACTTTGAGTTGATGTGCCAATAAGGAAATAAAATTCCACTCCCAGAAAATTTTACATCCAAATTCTGCATTCCATTCTTTATTTACTTATTTATGTTTAAAATAGATTTTTATTGAGTTGAGAGAGGAAGGGGGAGGGAGAGAGAGAGAGAAACATCAATGATGCGAGAGAATCATGGATTGGCTGCCTTCTGCATATCCCCCACTGGGGGAACCAAGCCCCTAACCCAGGCCTGTGCCCTGACCGGAAATCGAACTGTGACCTTCTTGGTTCAGAGGGTGACGCCAATCACTGAGCCACTGGGGCCGGATCCCATTCTTTGGTTGGATCACGTGTTGGCTCTGCTGTTGTGCGCAGGTCTGCCTCGCCTGGGCTTCTCCCACCTGTGAGCCGAGCCTGAAAGATGGGAGCTGCCCATGGTGTCTGGAGGCTCGGACAAAGCTAAGCTGCTGTTTCTAAGCCTCAATCGTGTTCTCTTTTACGTTTCCCCACATCTCCCTAGAAATGCTAATAAGACTTCCAAGAAAAACGACAGTAAGAAAGGGTTTCCTGTTATTCATATTAAAATGGGAGGGTATTTCAATAATCATCGCACTGTTCTTTACTGAAATGCTAAAACAGGAGGCTTAGCAAACTCGGCTGCTGACAAAACGAACAGATTCGTTCTGTTTGTGTGCCAGGGCCACAACGCAGGAAGAGGTGCTCAGACTCCGGGGAGAAGCCCATTATCGTAGTGTTTTGAATTAAAAGGAGTACAAATCTATTGTTAACTTTTTAATTTTTTTCAGTGTTTTAAGTGCTGAAAATGAAAGAAAGACTAAAATGACATAATGGTGTAAAGCCACGTGAAAAGTCTAAGGCCCAAGTTTCAAGACGGAGGAAATGTACTTTTATATTAAACACTCAAAAGAAGAGAGCATGACAGAACATTTAATTTTTCATCATTAAGCTGGTTAGAGCTTGACAAAGCTCCTTTAGAAATCACATATAATTTATCTTCTCCGCAACTAAAAATAATTTCAGAGATTAATACAATGCTATTATATTGAAACGCAATTCTATTGTCATTTAAGTCTGACTGATTTCACTCTAACTTAGAACTGGAGATATTCAGTTGATTAGAAAAAGAGAAAGAAGGAAGGCTGGAAGGAAGGAAAGAAAGAAAAGAAAAAGTTTATTTAGCTTGATGCCATGCATGGCAAGATTCCTCAGAGCAAGTTACTCTGCCAGGTTCATGAAACCCTACCACACCAATCATGTGATAACATAAGCCAAAATACTTGTATTCTTCTAGTTTAATTACTTTAAGTTATTATATGTACATTTATAGAAAGATTATTTTTTCCTTATTAGATTCCTAAAAGGTAAGAAATGTATTTTTTTAAAATACATTTTATTGATTTTTTACAGAGAGGAAGGGAGAGGGATAGAAAGTTAGAAACTTCAATCAGCTGCCTCCTGCTCGCCCCCCACTGGGGATGTGCCCGCAACCAAGGTACATTGTCCCTGTCTGGAATCGAACCTGGGACCTTTCAGTCCACAGGCCGACGCTTCATCTCCTGAGCCAAACCGGTCTTGGCAAGAAATGTATTTTTTTATTGGTAAATTATGAACATTGGCGTGGGTTACATGGGACCCTATAAAGCATGGGGAGGGCCAAATCCCAGTGGGAGGAGACTAAGAATTTACTAAAAGTTGGTAAATGGAAAGAATAAATGTAGGTGATGCTTTTTTTAAAAAAAATGTTTTATTTATTTTTTACAGAGAGGGAGAAGGATAGAGAGTTAGAAACTTCGATTAGCTGCCTCCTGCACGCCCCTACTGGGATGTGCCTCCAACCAAGGTACATGCCCTTGACCGGAATTGAATCTGGAACCTTTCAGTCTGCAGGCCGATGCTCTATCCACTGAGCCACACCGGTTTCGGCTAGAGGTGACCCTTTTACACAAATGTCCAGATGAGAACAGAGAACGAGGCATTAGTAGATAAGGCTGTGGCGTGAAGAGAATATTTTTCTGGAAGTGTGGAGTTGAGGCTCCATTTTTTGCTGAGAGAAATGATGGAGCGCAGAGAAGCAAACGGAGGCAGGAGGGACGGGGGGTGACCACAGAAGCTGGGGTTGACACCCAGGTGCAGTGGTCGATCTCACGGGCAGGGACACAGCTTGTCCTGCAGGGGAGAGGGCAGAGCATGTATGCACAGACCGAGAGGGAGGTGATGCTGGGAGGGGAGGAGGACATGGATTTCGGGGACCTTTTCCACCTCTGCTGTATGTGTACTTAGAGCAGCGGTTCTCAACCTGTGGGTCGAGACCCCTTTGGGGGTCAAATGACCCTTTCACAGGGGTCGCCTAAGACGATCAGAAAACACCTATTTCCCATGGTCTTAGGAACCAACACACCGCTCCTCGGTGTAGCAAAGTGTAACCATGTCGTTTACTGTTGTCATATGAAGACTGTTGCCCATGCTACACCACGATTCAAGACAAAATTTCATTTATTTGTCATTAGAAATAAATATTTCACAATATATAATTATATATTGTTTTGTGATGAATCACTATGCTTTAATGATGTTCCATTTGTAACAATGAAAATACATCCTGCCTACCAGATATTTACATGACAGTTCATGACAGTAGCAAAATTACAGTGATGAAGTAGCCACAGAAATATTGTTAAGGTTGGGGGTCACCACCACATGAGGAGCTGTCTTAAAGGGTCGCGGCCTTAGGAAGGTGGAGAACCACTGACTTAGAGGGACATCCGCCTAGAGAGAAAGTGCTAAGAAGAAAGACATGAACATTGGAGGAGAGAGAATGAGAATGAAGGAAGATGGAAGCTCCCTCAGCCTTTTTAATCCATTGCTTTCCAATTCTGTGCTTCATCCCTCTAATGAGCAAACCTCTAATAGGAAAGATAAGTCTGTTCATTTGCAGTTCGTCTTTTCGTGTCTGACTTTGGGTGCTGAGAGCCTGAAGGCATCTTGTGGTGGAGAGAGTTTCATCTGAATCATCAAATAAAGACTAAACTGCCAGCTGAGCGAACTCCAACCTCCTGAATGTCGGTGATGGTGGGAACCAGTTTTCGCCCATCAAACGCAGGGAGCCGGACTCTGAGGCTCCTCCCTGTCAGAGAGGTTCTGACCTGCATTCCTTTGCCTAAAAGGGATTTTTTTTTTAAACCAACAAAACCACGTCCTGGGCTTTCCTGGGAGAGGGTCAGGTGGAGGCGGAGGTTTGTTTGTGCCCGAGAGGCCGGTGCAGACAGGGAAACAAAGGCAGGCAGCCTTTCCACCGGGCACCTGTGCGCCGGAGGCAGCGTTTCTTTCTTTCTGTTATTTTTTATTTTTATTGATTTTTCACAGAGAGGAACGGAGAGGGAGAGAGAGTTAGAAATATCGATGAGAGAGAGACACCGATCAGCTGCTTTCTGCATGCCCTACACTGGGGATGTGCCCGCAACCAAGGTCCATGCCCTTGGCCGGAATCGAACCTGGGACCCTTCAGTCTGCAGGCTGACGCTCTATCCGCTGAGCCACACCGGTTTCGGCAGAGGCAGCGTTTGTGATGTCTGAGTGCGGAGAGGCAGGGCAAGGCCAGCACAGGGACGAGAAACAGAAAGAGCCTCCTCAGAAAGAGCAGCCTCAGCGAAAGCTGCTGTGTGCCGAGAGGGGCCTGTGTGGGGGTGTCACTGCCCGGGTCCCTGTCCTTTCAGGGTGTGTTTGTAAAAGCAGGGTTCACGTCAATTCTAATGCCACTGGGAAGGACGCCACCTTTTTAAAAAAAGACAGGTTGCTTACGAAGACAAGAGGAGAAACAGGCCAGAGATGGAAGACGCGGATGATGCCTCGCCACGTGAGCAGTCAGCAGCTGAGCATCGCTACAGGATGCCCAGGACCAAACCAGAGAGGGTCAGACCTGCATCACCACCATCTCTCCAGTATCCAGATACCACTGCTGACATGTACATATAAGGAACTGTCTGACACTGAAACTGGGACTCAAAGCTATCGGACATTGAAATTGGGGCTCAATCATTTTTCTATGGCTCTGGTGGGTTTATTTCTAGCCTACAGGGGCAAGATGTGTTTAAAGACAAGAATCAGGGGCAAACTCAAGGCTCAGTCTTCTGACCACACTCCCCCTCTAACCACCCCCCACCCCAGGGCGAGCGGAGCTACCATCTGACTCCTCGCCCGCTCTTTGCATTTCATTTTCCTCCTCGGAGAAACGGGGCGTCAGGAAATGGTATGTAAATAGCAACGTGTCACCGCGCTGATGAGGAGGGTTGCGCGGATAGACAGAAGCAAGACGGGCAGCTGGGCGATGATCAGAGGCGCCTGCTGACCGGAAGGCGGAAAATAGCCGCTGGGAGTTTGAGCAAAGGCACTTAAGAATCTAGAGGGGCTGCCGGGGCCGTTTATTAGAAGCTATTTCAGACCCGGAGGGTTATGGGAGATTTCGTGGAAAGCGCCTCTTAACGGACCAACTGTCAATTAGCAGAGGAGAAAAACGCCTCGAGTGCTCCATTATGATGATGATCAAATACACAGCTTTCATTACGATAATAACGATAGCATAATTTATAAAAAAAAAAAATCCCGGTTTTAGATAGGAGGAGGATGTATAACTGCTGATCATCTGTAAAACCTGCGGTGGGAAAACTCCAAGTCTAATGGCCCAGCGTTGCCAATGCTTTTTCTCCCTCCAACTTTTCAGTTGATCTAAAATAATGAGAAATAATCACCATTAAGGTTTGATCACGGTAATCTAATTTTCTGGATGGCTTATTAACCTTTCAAGGATGACTTTCTTCGACTTCTCGATCATTAGATCAGGCCGTAATCAGGGCAAGAATGAGGAATGTCAATAAGATAATGAGGGGTGACAATTTACAGGAAGGTATGACCAGTTAGGCGTACTGTTCTTGAGTTTGACTACAGACATACACATGTAAGCACAGCTTTCTGACTTCTTATAAGAAAGAGGTTTAGTAAAACATCTCTTTCAAAACGGGATTTAAGTATTTTTCCTAAGCTAAATCTGGCCCCACGTTCATGAACTCCAAAAATAAACAGCAGTGAAAAGTAGAGAGTCTGCATCAAATAGCTCTGCACAAAATTCTCTCACCTCCATTGGTACCAGACTAAAAGTCCATTGGGAAAAGCAATCGTTCCCAAATAGGACTAAAGGAAAACCCTCTTAAGAAAAGAAAATGAGTATTATTCCCAAGGAGTGTTCGTGTTAGAGAAACAATGACGTTATTGGAAATCCCACCCTCTGCGACAGACAGCATGGAGAGTATGGCGCTAAGTGAAATAAGCCGGGCAGAGAAAGACAAGCGCTCTATGGTTTCACTCCTGTGGGATCTCATGAACTAAATGAACAAACACAACAGAAACAGACTCACAGGCAGAGAGCAGACTGACAGCCGCCAATGGGAATGGATGAAAAAGGTGAAGGGCTTTAGCAACAACAGCAAAACAGCAACAAAACTCATAGATACAGCCAACAGCCAACAACAGAACTCATAGATACAGCCAACAGCCAACAACAGAACTCATAGATACAGCCAACAGCCACAACAAAACTCATAGATACAGACAGCAGCCAACAACAAAACTCATAGATACAGCCAACAGCCAACAACAAAACTCATAGATACAGAAACAGCCAACAACAGAACTCATAGATACAGACAACAGCCAATAATAAAACTTATAGATATAGCCAACAGCCAACAACAGAACTCATAGATACAGAAACAGCCAACAACAGAACTCATAGATACAACCAACAGCCAACAACAAAACTCATAGAAACAGCCAACAGCCAACAACAGAACTCATAGATACAGCCAACAGCCACAACAAAACTCATAGATACAGCCAACAGCCAACAACAGAACTCATAGATACAGCCAACAGCCAACAACAGAACTCATAGATACAGCCAACAGCCAACAACAAAACTCATAGATACAGCCAACAGCCAACAACAAAACTCATAGAAACAGCCAACAGCCAACAACAGAACTCATAGATACAGACAACAACAAAACTCATAGATACAGCCAACAGCCACAACAAAACTCATAGATACAGACAACAGACAACAACAAAACTCATAGATACAGACAACAGCCACAACAGAACTCATAGATACAGACAACAGCCAACAACAAAACTCATAGATACAGAAACAGCCAACAACAGAACTCATAGATACAACCAACAGCCAACAACAAAACTCATAGAAACAGCCAACAGCCAACAACAGAACTCATAGATACAGCCAACAGCCACAACAAAACTCATAGATACAGCCAACAGCCAACAACAGAACTCATAGATACAGCCAACAGCCAACAACAAAACTCATAGATACAGCCAACAGCCAACAACAGAACTCATAGATACAGAAACAGCCAACAACAGAACTCATAGATACAGACAATAGACAATAATAAAACTCATAGATACAGACAATAGACATTAATAAAACTCATAGATACAGACAATAGCCTGGTGATACTGGGTGAGGAGAGCTGTTTGGAAGAAGGTGTAGGGGAAAATGGTGATGGAAGAAGACTTGACTTGGGGTTAGGGTTACACAAATGATATGTTAGAGAACTGTACACTTGGCATCTATATGATTCTCCCAGCCAATGTCACCCCCATGAACTCAATTAAAAAGAGAAAAATGGTGGGTGCGGGATCCGCGGGATGTGTTTAATGCCAGTCAAAGTCTGTGAGTCACACCGATGACTCTGAGCAATGACTGATGCTCCATCATCTGCCCGATGGGGATAACGACAGCCATTTCCAGCATGTTCCAGGATCGGGTGCCGCATACGGAAAGACATGTATTAGGACCGCCAATGAGTGACAGAAATCATGATTCTCCACCTTCCTGCTGGATCGTGAGCTCTCTCTTCACTAAATTCACTTACTGAATCTAGAGAAAAATATTCAGGTTTAACTCTATCTGTTCTGTTCCCTTTCAACTGAGTTACTTTCAGGTATTGGGTTTGGATAGTAACGGAGAGTGGGGCAGACATACACTGCGAAGGTGCCTTTGATATAAATCAGGACAATTAACCTGTTGGTGGCTCGATATCCAGAGTCCTGATTGCTCGTGGTGACTTGTATGAGGCCTCATTAAAACTTTCTCATTTTTTTTCCCAGTAGAATCTCACTTCACATTCCATGTAGTGTCAGCTTACAAATAATAAAAAAGAAAACCCTAAATCATCAATCTGACCACAAAGTGGACCCTATAACCAAATACATGAATTCTGGCCTGAAAAAGAGGAAAAGTATCTATAAACGTTGGTTAAGCTCCGAGCAGGCACGGCACTCCCTGCCAGGTTTGGCGAGAGCCACCAGCTGCTGACTCGGCACTCCCGGTGTTCTGTTCCCACTAATGAGGCGAGCGTGGGCCCAGGGCGAGATCTAGATTATTCACGGTGTCAGCTACTCGTGCTTCCTCAACCCGCTCTCCCTTCACCGCGGCACTAACCCCAACCCTCTGCAGACCTCACGTTCAGGAGGAACTTGCTCTTTGGCTGCACAACACGCCCTGAGCTGGGAGTCCCCCCTGGGGGCGACTTCAAGGTCGACGGGAGCGGCCACGCCCAGGCCACTTTCTGGTTGTGCAGCCACAGCCAAAGAGCGAGTGCAGGGGACCCTGAGGCCCAGCGATTCTGGCCTTTGTCCCCACTTACAAGATCCCCCCCTCATGGGCAGTGTTTTCTCTGGGGATGCACAGAGGGGTGTGGGACCCGGGGGATGTGTTTAACACCAGCTGAAGTCTCTGAGTCACACCCATGACTCTGAGCAATGACTGATGCTCTCTCAGCCTTGGCTCCATCATCTGCCCGATGGGGATTTGAATCCACAGGGGTGACACTGGGTGGTAGAATCATATAGATGCCAAGTGCACCGTTCTCTAACATGTCATTTGGGTTTCTGTATGTTGACCCCAAGTCTTCTTCCATCACCATTTCCCCCTGTACCCTCCTCTTTATTTTTGCCCATATTTACGTCTTGGCTGAGGTTCGCTCCGCCCACTTTTGCTTCCCATCCTCCTTCCTCCCACGGGTTCCACTGTGAGGACGCTCCCATTCCGCCCCAGTCCGCCTCCTCTCCATCTTCTCTTCCACGCTCCCCAGACACAGCGTGTTTGCACTCTCAATCTGTCTCAGTGCCTTCTTCCCAGAGGAGCGATCTGACACGCACAGATACAGGGTTTTAGCAGGCTGCGTGGAGACCTACTGAGACTGCCCGTGCCAGCCCTCGGCCTGGCCTGGCAGCTAAGTGCTTGGCAGGGGGATGAGAGACTGTACGTGATGTGGGTACCTAGACCTCGCTTCCTGAAGAGGACATGGCTCGCCTTGTACCCCCACTGTTTTCTTGTTCCCCAAATCTGCACACGAATGTGGCCTGGACGAAGCTTCTTCTTTTTTTTAAAAAATTGTTTAAAAAATATATTTTATTGATTTTTTACAGAGAGAAAGGGATAGAGAGTTAGAAATATCAATGAGAGACATCGATCAGCCGCCTCCTGCACGCACCCTACTGGGGATGTGCCCGTAACCAGGATACATGCCCTTGACCAGAATCGAACCTGGAACCTTTCAGTTCACAGACCGACGCACTATCCACTGAGCCAAACCGGTTTTGGCTTGACAAAGCTTCTAAGATGCAGGAAATCCCCTTCAAGAAGGGGCTAGCCACCTCCAGCTCCCGGGCACACGCTGGCCTGTGGCCTAGTTTGTCTGGTCTGGAAGCTAAGAATGGATTTCCTCTTTGCAAAGCACCGTGAAAAGAATGAAAAGAGGCAGAAGGTGTGATGAAAACCGTGGATGGCGCATCCAGTCTAAGATATTTGCCATCTCACCATGTACGGCAAAGGCGTGCTGACTCCTGCTTTCAGGGAATTGTAGGTCAACACGCCCAAAAGCCTGGGCCTCTGAATGGTCACGGGGAGCCACGCTGTTCGGGGGCCCTGCAGGCCTGGACGGCGAGGTGAGAGCAAAAGAAACCTACCTTCGCAGCCACTGTATTATTTCCGCTTCGCTGTTATGGCAACAGACCCTCGCTAATATGCATACAAATAAGTAATAGGTCAACATGATTTCTCTCTCCTCTCCATCTAAGCCTTGAGCAGTTTTTAAAAAAATAAATTCTTCATGAGTTTACTAGCTTCTAAAGACCTAAAGCCTTTGGATGGCCGGGTACTTGCATATCATGTTGCAAAAATACTGCTCAGGAAGATAGGAAAAATTACATAAACATGAGATACCGGTGTAAATAGCAAGTCTACTTGATTAACTTCCCTTAACCGCAGGCATCTCCATAGTGTTTTTAGAACTGTCCCCTGCCCTCCACAAAAGCATGATGATGATGATGGTGGCAGAGCCGAGGTAGGGGGAAGAAAGATGATTTTACAAATGCTTAAACAATGACTGCATATGCTATGGAGTAACCTTGCATATACAGTGGTACCTCGAGATACGAGTGCCCTAACATATGAGATTTTTGAGATACGAGCCATTGAGCGAGTGAGAGACTTTTGCTTTGAAATACAAGCAACAGTTGAGATAAGAGTAATCGCGCGGATTTGCAGGCTGCACACGACCCACCAGTTCACCACAACTCGAGCGTCTCATAGTTTCCCACGCCTCAAGGTTACAGAACGAATTAAACTCGTATCTCGAGGTACCACTGTATATATAAAAGCCTAAACAACTGTTATGACCAAATGGCCAGAATGACCAGTCACTGTGACACGCAGTGACCACCAGGGGGCAGATGCTCAACGCAGGAGTTGCCCCCTGGTGGTCAGTGTGCTCCCACAGGGGGTCGGGGCACCACTTAGTTGACAGACCCATCCTGGCCCACCAGCCTGGGGGCAGACACTCCCTTCCTCAGTAGTCCTGCGGGTACAATCTCTGGAGAATTTGTACCCACAGCGTCTATAGGAATTGCTGCAGATTTACTTCTCGGTGGAAGAAACTTTCATTCCCAATATAAATGACCAATTCCATTACATGGAACTTCAATTTCTAGACTTGATATAAAGACTGAAGTTGCTAAATCTATTAAAAAGGCCCAACTTCTCATTATTGATGAATGCACTATGGCATCTAGGCATGCTATAAAGACACAAAAAGATTACAAAGAGAAATTAGGCACCGATGGACCAGCCTTGCCGGTATAATCCCGACAGCACTGCCAGCCTCCTGGAAGTCGGCCTCAGGCACCGTGGCTGCTTCCCCGCCCTCAACGCTCCACAAGAAAGAGCTCCTGACAACTGGCATGAACATCAGCAGGAAGGGCATGGATCTGGGGCCGGCAAGAGTGTCTCAATGCCCACCCGCAGGGCTGATCATGTCCTGGCTCCCCCCATCCTCCTGGGGACCCCACCCATGCACAGATTCATGCACCGGGACTCTAGTGTATTACAAACATAGGGTATAGGAACTCACATCCATTAGGCCATATTATGACAAAACCATTTAACGTCATATAGGCTTTCTGTGGTCAGTCATTAAGGAACTCATGCAGTACACATTTCTCAGACACTTTGATGGGCCTCGTGCTGAGGTAGAGAAAGTAAGTCAATTTGGTATTTCCAGATACATAGTCACTGCACAGATTTTATATGCGGCAATTTAAATGGCCAGTTTTGCTGCTCTGTAATTTCTTCTGACAGCAATAAATATTTCAACTATCCCATATAATAAAAGTCCAGTGATGGTTACGGCATAACAACCGGAATGACCAACAACCAGACCACCAGCTGGTAGCAATGACAAGCACTGACCCAGAACTTGCTGTTGCTACCCTGACAGCCCCAAATCCTGTTCACCCACACCCTGGACCCCAACATCAGGGAGGAGGGAGCCCCATTCCTTGTGGAATCGGCCATTGTTCCTTATAACCCATAATTGAGCCTTAAATATGACTGTCATATAAATGTTGAAGTTTGCGCATCGATGAAGAGTGTTAACTATTTTTTAAATACGTCTATAAAGGGCACGATAGGGCAAATATTCAAGTTTCTGAAAAATAGATTATCAATCATGAAGCATACAAGACTTCATTGACTCCAGGTATGTGAGTATGTGGAGACTTTTTCTAATGCGAATGCATGACCAATCTCACGCAAATCACAAGATTAGCTATTCATTTGCCAAATGATCAGAATTTGTATTTTCATACCGATAATTTTGCTGAAGTTATAGACAGGGCAAAAAGGTATAACTCGACTTTGACGGCTTGGTTTTTATTGAATAGAGAAGATTCTGATGCGCTTAATTATTATTATCGGGAGATTCCACAACATTATGTGTTTAATAATTCTTCATGGAGAAAACGCCAAAAAGACGGGAATAAGTATTAGGTGGACTGTTCACTGTGAGCTTTAAAGAGCCAGAATGATGTTACCTTAAACTTTTGCTTCTGCCTGTAAAAGGTGCGATACGTTTTGCTGATCTGCGAACTGTAGGAGGTGTAATTTATGATAACATTCCGTGAAACTGCTAAACACAGAGGATTTTTAATTGACGACACTGTCCTTAGCATGCCCAAACAACCACGGCGACTTTCTGCATACATACGCGTGTTTGGATGTCCTGCTGCAGACCAATTATGGGATGAGAATAAATCTCATTTTATGGCAGATTTCTGTTGGAAATTGCACCAAAGAGAAGGTGCCTGTGTGAACTATGAAATGCATGCCTTTAATGAAATTCAAGAAGTATTCACATGGCATGGATTGAAATGTTCACATTCAAACGTCCAGACTATCCTTTATTAACGAATACAACTACATGTGAGGAATCGTATGAATTGACAACAGGTAGTAGTTTTAATAAATTCTCTGAACGATAAACAGTTGGCAGCCTTTCAGACTGTAACTTCCGCCATCGAAGATCAAACTGTACACCCCCTGTGCTTTTTCGTGGACAGTCCAGGTGGTAGTGGAAAACATATCTTTATAAAGTTTTAATACATTATATTAGAGGTCACGGTGGTACTGTTTTACCCACAGCGTCTACAGGAATTGCTGCAGATTTACTTCTTGGTGGAAGAAACTTTCATTCCCAATACAAATGACCGATTCCATTACATGGAACTTCCATTTCTAGACTTGACATAAAGAGTGAAGTTGCTAAATCTATTAAAAAGGCCCAACTTCTCATTATTGATGAATGCACTATGGCATCTAGTCATGCTATAAAGACACAGAAAGGTTACTAAGAGAAATTATGCATTTGAATGTTGCATTTGGTGGGAAAGTTCTCTTCTTGAAGAGGGTTTTCAGCAATGTCTCAGCACTGTGCCGCATACTATGGGATCGGCCATAGTACACACGAGTTTAAAGTACTGTGATGTTTGGGGATGTTTCAGAAAGTTGTCTCTTAAAACAAATATGAGTTCGGAGGATTCTGCTTATAGAGAATGGTTAGTCAAACTTGGAGACGGTAAACATGACAGAAGTTTTCATTTAGGAATGGATATTATTGAAATCTCCCCCCCATGAAATGATTTGTAATGGATCTATTATTGAAGCCACCTCTGGAAATAGTATATCTAGAGATGATATTAAGAATGTATCTAAACATGCGATTCTTTGTCCTAAAAACGAGCATGTTCATAAGTTAAATGAAGAAATTTTGGATATCCTCAATGGAGATTTTCACACCTATTGGAGTGATGATTCCATCGATTCAACAGATGATGCCAGAAAGGAAAAATTTCCCAAGGAATTTCTTAATAGTATTACACCTTCGGGAAGGCCATGTCATAAATCAAAATTGGAAGTAGGTGCAATCATCATGCTACTGAGAAATCTTAATAGTAAATGGGGCCTTATTAATGGTACTAGATTTATTATCAAAAGATTGCAACCAAAAATAATCAAAGTTGAAGGATTAACAGGATCTGCAGAAGGAGAACTGATTTGTCCTCCTCTGACACTGGCCTCCCATTTAAATTAACTTGAAGACAGTTTCCCGTGACGCCAGCATTTGCAATGACAATGAATAAATCACAAGGACAGACTCTAGACAGAGTAGGAATATTCTTGCCTGAACCTATTATTATGTTGCTTTCTCTCAAGTTCGAAAAAGCATGTGACTTTAAAGTTGTAAATATTTCATTACAAGGGAAATTAGTCAAGCTCTCTGAAAGTGTTTTACTCTTAATGTGGTATACAGATAAGAGACATTAGAATAAGTCTAATCAATTTATCAGTCATTGTATCCATGTTGATTTACATCATGTTTTTGTTATTTTTATATCATATCTTTGCTGTTGTCATGTCATGTTGTTATTGTTTATTTATTAATAAATATATTATTTTCATATACATTTTACCACTTTTCTTTCATCTCTGACATTTCCATTATAGAGAAAGGGTGAATAGCGATATTAGAATATTTCTTCTAATTAATCCCCTTTCAATGTGCATGAGTTTGTGCACCAGGCCACTAGTATAAAACAAAACATGTGCTCACTGTTACATAAATCCCAGAGCTAGCTTGATTGCTAAATTCTCATCTGCTTCTCGTTACACATAATGCTTTGCAAAATATTTCATCCAATAGGTGTGATATTGACAGGCAAATCTTAGGAAAAAAATGACTACCTTTTATAACTTTTGTGCTACCTGAGTGAAGTATTTTTTAAATTAGCATTCACTGAGATGATATTCAGAACAATGGTCTATGAATGATGTGACAACAGAATTTTTTTTTGTTATGAGAGACAGTGAACAATGAAAAAAAAATGACTTCTTATGCAAATAGATGCAATACTAGACCCTTTTCTTGAACAATAAAAAAAAGTCACATTTTATAATTTCTCTCCTTCTTATTCTCACCTTTCTATGCCTGGACTGTAATCGTAAGCACACTCAGATGTTGCATTTTTAATTCTTATGCTATTACTTTGTACTGGGACCTAGGCATGCGGTTAGTATTACAGTGGTACCTGGAGATACGAGTGCCCTAACATACGAGATTTTTGAGATACGAGCCGTCGAGCGAGCGATTTTTGCTTTGAAATACGAGCAACAGTTGAGATAGGAGTGATCGCACGAATCGGCCGGCTGCACATGACCCACCCGTTTACCGCGACTCGAGTGTCTCCTAGTTTCCCACGCCTCAAGGTTACGGAACGAATTAAACTGTATCTCGAGGTACCACTGTATTTACAGTCTCTATTTAAACAGAAGGCGAGGGCACTGAGGCTCTGGGTTTCAGCCGTCAGAAAGAAATGGCAGTGGGGGTCCTCACGGTTGGATTTTTTTTAAAATTTAGTTTTAGGTGCACTTTCCCTCTGGAGGGGACTCATTAGGCCCTGCCACTAAATTGCAGGCACTTTTCTGTTTCTCTGCTCTGCCTACTGCTAAAAAAACGCAACGATAGCTATTCTTAACCATAATGCTGCGTGGTTTTCCTTTAAATATTTTAAACCGAAATCTGGAAATAAAAGGCCTTTTAAGATGAACCAGCCTCCAACACAAGGAGAGGTTTCACGCCGCTGCTTGCCTCCTTCTCAGAAACGAAATCTGTATGCAGGCTGCGAGGCTGCCTCTGAAGTGCGGGGAGAACCGGAGAAAATGGCCCATTTTCGCTTTAATGAGTCGCGCTGCAGAATAAATTTACATGCTGTTAACGCCGACACCCGCAGGATGGCAGGGTACCACGCTCCTCAGGAAGGATCGGGGAGCCGGGGCGGACTGGGGTACGCATCCTGGCAGGCCCCTCGGGGGTGATGGTGGATACACCACCTGAGCTCCCGGTTCCTCAATAAAAGGAGACAGAGAGCTGGAGGGGGAGTGCACATGGCTGACACCCCACTCAGTGAGGCCAACATGGAGTGAACGAGGCTTGGGGGCTCCGCTCTCGTTGGGCACCCCGGGATTTCCTGCACACCAAGCAGCACCGGGAAGTCAGGTGTCACTCCTGGGGGTGCTTTACATGACACTGACCGAGCTGCAAGGCTTTGGGGAGCCATGGAGGGGCGCCGTCCTGTCTCAGAGCCGCAGGCAGAGGCAGGCGGCGAGGCTGCAGACCTGGCCACGTACGTTTGGCTCCATCTCAACTGGAGACCCTCCAGCAGCTTCTCCACGCAGAGTGACCGCACAGAGAGGGCGGTGAAGGGGAGACCCCTCGTATGGAGACAGAGAGAAGGGGAACTCAGAGGGAGGGAAGGAGGGAGGGAGGGAGGGGGAGAAAAATAAGGAGGGAGTTTCAGGAGTCCGTACAGAGCGCTGCATCAGACAATCTGATGTGCAGGTGTCCACATCCCATCACAGAACTCTGCAGCGAGGACTTTTTTAAAAATATATTTTATTGATTTTTTACAGAGAGGAAGGGAGAGGGATAGAGAGTAAGAAACATCGATGAGAGAGAAGCATCGATCAGCTGCCTCTTGCACGTCCCACACTGGGGATGTGCCTGCAACCAAGGTACATGCCCTTGACCGGAATTGAACCTGGGACCTGCCAGTCCAAAGGCCGACACTCTATCCACTGAACCACACTGGTTTCAGCTCGGTGAGGACTGTTAATGCCACCTCATAGCGCCCGCCCACCACGCAGAAAGCCCTGCATGTGGATGGCTTTCTCCCCATGGACAGGGTCCATCTCCCACGTGACTCAGAGACGCTCCAAATGGCGGGTGTGACCTTCCGGAGGTGGTTTCACCGGTGTGTGTGCCAGTTCCCTTAGGAAAATGGACCCTAAAGGTGCTAGTATGTGACCCATGAACGCTGTTCTTTTGGTGAAACCTGCATCCTTGGCCAATGTAAATCATCAATGATATCAAAAAATAAAAGGAAATACAGTGGTACCTCAAGATACGAGTTTAATTCGTTCTGTAAACTTGAGGCGTGGGAAACTATGAGATGCTCGAATCTCGGTAAACTGATGGGTCGTGTGCAGCCGGCCAATCCGCGCGATGACTCCTATCTCAACTGTTGCTCGTATTTCAAAGCAAAAAATCACTCGCTCGATGGCTCGTATCTCAAAAATCTCCTATGGCACTCGGATCTCGAGGTACCGCTGTATTTAACAAGCGACTGGTTTTAGAATTCATTCACAACTCTCTACTACTAAGACCATTTAAGCTTTGGGTCCATTCCATGATTGGGGGGGGGGTATTTTTTGACCTTCGTAATTGTTAGGCCTTGTCGGTGAGCATGAGAGCTGTGTAAAAGTATATTTAAACGTTTTCTTTCTTTCAAAATCACACACGAATAAAGGTAACTCTAATCATCCTATAGTTTCTTCCAGTGGCCTTCTGACTAGGTTTAACCTGCCAAGTGTATACAGACTCATTTCAAACCACTGGTTATGGAAATTGCTTCCATCTAGTTGCCCATGAAATATTTCTATTGCAATAGTTATCTTTTCAGTAGTACATGTACATGCTGTCGTATGTACGGCCTTGGTACATCAGCTGAGAGATGAGGTGGCTGGCGGTCACGGGTTCTAAGTCTGGGCTATAAAAACATTCATGGTAATGATAAAACTTTATGGGCTGTCCACAAATGGGAGGTGCCACGCTAATAGAGAATTAGACCAATCTCCCTCCAAGGATCAGGCAACCTCAAGGTCACGGTTCTTTTCTCCCATCTGCGTTCGGCCTGTACAAAGCCTCTAACGACACTTGCCTTGCCATATTTTTACTTCGT
Source organism: Lasiurus borealis (assembly GCA_004026805.1). Taxonomy (NCBI): domain Eukaryota; kingdom Metazoa; phylum Chordata; class Mammalia; order Chiroptera; family Vespertilionidae; genus Lasiurus; species Lasiurus borealis. Next base: position 53,554 of record PVJN01004421.1, on the reverse strand, counting down.
TAGCACAGAGCGCAGCCATTTGTAATCCTGCTGCTACCCATGGCAGCAAAATATGTTAGAAGTTCATTTTCTCTTTTAATGTGACGTGTGAGGTAAAAATCAGGCGTCATTTGCTAGATGGGATTCAGGACGGAAAGAAGGGAAATCGGCATCTTCTTGCCATTAAACAAAATTCCACACCCTACGTAAAACAAAACTCGCCACGTGGAGGCTCACAGAGAAATGTTTATAACCAGCTCTGGGCGGGAACTCCGGGGAAAACATACAACCGACGCCTCGGGGAGAAGGACTTGGCCTGTTCGTTCACTGGGAGAAACTGCACTCTCACCCATTCCTTTCTTTCTAACTTAAAAAAATATATATTTTATTGATTTTTTTACAGAGAGGAAGGGAGAGGGACAGAGAGCTAGAAACATCAATGAGAGAGAGACATCAAACAGCCGCCTCCTGCACGCCTCCCACTGGGGATGTGCCCGCAACCAAGGTCCATGCCCTTGACCGGAATCAAACCTGGGACCTTTCAGTCCGCAGGCCGACGCTCTATCCACTGAGCCACACCGGTCTGGGCTCCCCCCTCCAGTGTTTCAACTCATGCGATTCCTGGTTCCAAACCAGCTTTCTGCCCTGGGCCTCTCTGAGTGCCCCAGCCTCCCCCACACCTGAACTCCACCCCCCAACACCGAGAGTGCGAAGCCCCCAGCCCTGGCCCGTCCTCCCCGAAGTGAGTCTTTCTCTCCTGACCTTGATGGGAGCACTGGGCCGGGTTCGGGCTCTCCATCACCTTCACCTTGGCCGTGGGGGTCACGGCGGCTGTGTGGTCTCAGTCCTCGGTGAGGGATTGAGGGTGGGACCTGGCTCTAGTTTATGTGTGTGTCCCTGAAGCCGTGACCACACTAGATCTCTCTCTCTCTCTCTCTCTCTCTCTCTCTCTCTCTCTCTTATATTTTATTGATTTTTTACAGAAAGGAAGGGAGAGAGATAGAAAGTCAGAAACATCGATGAGAGAGAGACATCGATCAGCTGCCTCCTGCACGCCCCACAGTGGAGACGTGCCCTCAAGCAAGGAATCGAACCCGGGACCTTTCAGTCCGAAAGTCGATGCTCTATCCACTGAGCCAAACCGGTCTCTGCTCTCTCTCTCCCTCCCTCCCTCTCTCTCTCTCTCTCTCTCTCTCTCTCTCTCTCTCTCTCACACACACACACACACACACACACACACGCTGAAACGGAGACAAAAGAGACGCTGGGGACTGGCTCAGCTAATTGCTCCATTTGTCACTGAATGTACAGCCGCGAGACAGAACCCCCGCTCCCGGCCTCTGGCCCAGCCGCTCCCCACCTCGTTCCCAGGTTTGAAGGCCTTCGAGGCTCAGGGGAAGCCCTGCTCCCGCCTCACGCATCCTTCTCCCCTGCTTGACCCAGTTCCTGGAATAGACAAACTAGGGCGCCAGTCCAGGGACCCGCCAGGCCAGGCGTTTCTGATTTCCTCCCCGCGGGGAGGAGGCGGGAACAGGGGGGCGGGCGTCGGCCAGGCCTCCTGCTCTGGGGGTTCCCCGGTAACTGCCTCCGAAGAGGGTGTGACTCAGGGGAGGAGGGGCCTCTCATTCCCCGGGGGGTCCCCCATCCACAATCGCTTTCAGGGAGACTCTACCCTTCCGTCTCCTCTGACCACCTTTCCTCTCGCCTCATGCAGACAACCAGGGGCGTTCTCCCCAAGAACGGCCTCTGGGAGCAGGCCCACCCAGCACCCCCAGAGCCAGCACCTGCCCAACCCGCATGCACCCACTCAGTGCCCCGCCTGCACGCACCCACTCGGTGCCCCGCGCTCCTCTGGGGTCAGAGGCCACAGGGACAGCTCAGGAGAGTTCAAGTCCAGTCTATTCTGCCCCCGCGCTCTGCGACTTTAGAGACTCTGCTTTAAGTTTTTATTTCCTTCTTTGCAAAATGGGGGAGAGAATTCTAGTTAACTGCCAGGCTGGGCAGAGGAAAGGCGTGTGAGTGAGCAGACACAAGGCCTCGACGTGGTAACCTGTGTGCTGAAGCAACCGTCTCCCTGTTCCCTGCGAAACCACCTCCTTTCTTTCTATGCATTGTGCTCCCCGTCCGAGTTCCCTTTCTTCCTTTTTTTCTTTTTTAAAAATATTTTATTGATTTTTTACAGAGAGGAAGGGAGAGGGATAGAGAGTTAGAAACATCGACGAGAGAGAGACATCGATCAGCCGCCTCCTGCACGTCCCCCACTGGGGATGTGCCCGCAACCAAGGTACATGCCCTTGACCGGAATCAAACCTGGGACCTTTCAGTCCACAGGCCGACGCTGTATCCACTGAGCCAAACTGGTTTTGGCTTCTTTCTTTTTTTTCCTTAATGAAATTCATTCATCCGCCCATCGACTACGCAACTGTCACATAATCACTACTAATCTGCTTCTCTTTTCTGGAAACATCACTTACTGGTACTTCCTGCCGCACACAGGAAGCAGGATGTTTTACTCCGTATCCTTTCACGTTTCTTACATCCGCTTGACGATCAGATCCTTCAGGGCAGGGTCGTGTTTATGGTCCACCTGGGCTCAGCCGGGAGCTACATCATGAACAGGAAACAGCACGCACTTTTTGGCTCCACAGTTAAAGGAAATCCCCGAAGGGGAAGAAAAGTGCGCCTTCTTCGGCCGAGTGACTCAGGGTTCCCCGAAGCGACTGCTCCCCGTCTGGCCGGCTAATTCTGAGTGTGACCCACGTGCACTCGCCCACTCATAAAGCCCCCTGGCCTGGCGACACATCCTTAATCTTCTGCAGCTAAATGCCATCACAGCCAAACGCGGCGACACCATAAAAAACAACCTATTCCCAGCAGACACTGCCAGGGCTGCCATCCGTCACGATGGCAGTTCCCTGACCCCTCGCCAGCCCTGGGCTCTCTCTCTGCCAGGGGCACCTCAGCTAATTTACATGTTTTCTCTATGAAGAAGACCCACAGATAATGGCTGTCGAAATCCTGGGAATAGATTCAAGAACGGCAACATCAAATTCAGGCATTTCCTCCAAATGCCGCTCACACCGAGCATCTGTCTGGGAACTCATGACAGAGCAAATCAATTCTGGAAACAACCAATCCCCTTGGTCCAGGTACCACCGGTGGGGGAGAGGGGACAGCCAGGCTGGTGGGAGGAATTGAAGAGAGACGTTGGATGGCCTGGGAGACTCATTCGTTAGGAGTTTTTCTTTTTTTTTTTTTAATTTTAGAAGCTCTTATGATGGTTAATTGTTTCCTTATGCTATTCCAAAGAAGTTTTGTCCTTTTTTTTCATTTTATTTTATTGATTTTTTTACAGAGAGGAAGGGAGAGGGATAGAGAGCTAGAAACATCAATCAGCCGCCTCCTGCACCCCTCCCCCCCTTACTGGGGATGTGCCTGCAACCAAGACACACGCCCTTGACCGGAATCCAACCTGGGACCTTTCAGTCCGCAGGCCGACGCTCTATCCACTGAGTCACACCGGTTTTGGCTAATTGTGTAATTTCTTTCTTTCTTTTCTTTTTCTTTTTTTTTTTTAACATATTTTATTAATTTTTTACAGAGAGCGAGAGGGATGGAAAGCTAGAAACATCGATGAGAGAAAAACATTGATCAGCCGCCTCCTGCACCACCCCTACTGGGGATGTGCCCGCAATCAAGACACGTGCCCTTGATCGGAATCGAACCTGGGACCTTTCAGTCCACAGGCCAACGCTCTATCCACTGAGCCACATCGGTTTTGGCTCATTATGGGTTTTCTATAGATTCCACAGCTGCGACAAGACCTGGCCAATGTCAGGGCTCCGGTCCGGTCACTCAGCGTGCCACTGACGCGCAGGCTCCGTGGCAGTGCTGTCTGTGGGTGATGGAGACGCAGCCTCTGTCTCCTGCAGGCCTGCCCTCTGCCTCGGTCCTGGACGTGGCTGGGGGCTCCCTGTCCCCAGCCTCCCGCTCTCAGCGGTGCCACCCTGTCCCTAGCCCAGGACTGGGGGATGCTCGGTGGCCAGCTGGCCTCACTGGTCCTCGCCCTTGTGGCCCTGGCGGTGGGTCCCGCGTGTGCAGCTGTGTGCACTGCTCCGATGGGTGTTCACTGGGCTTAACACCTGCTCCTGAGTGACAGTCACCAGTCCCGCCTGCACAGAGTCACGCGGCAGTGGACACGTGTCAGGAAGCCACAGAGATGGCGGGGCCGTGACATCATTACTGAACTTACCCTCACCCCCCTCCTCTCCTGTCCCCAGCCCCCTCCCCCTGCACCTCCTCCCCGCAGGCCGCCAGTCACTAAGCCAGGAGCTGCATGACAGACAAGGACAGACAGAGGGCGGGCTTTGTAAGAGAGAGAAAACAATATCCACTCCTGTGCCTGCCTGAAGCCGAGTGAGAACGTACTCATCGTTTCAAATTAAAATCTTATTTTAACAGGGAAACACGCAGAGCAAGCGGCTCGGAAAGTGGGCTGAATCCGGGACCTTTGCCGGGAGAGTTTTCGGGCTAGAGGTGGCATTCTGGTTTCACTGTGTCACTCTGTGGACAATGATGTTAGTGTTTTTCGAATGCCATGGATCCGGAGGGAAATATGAATTTGAAGATTATCATCACAATACTGACGTTCAGAGTGATTCTCTTAACTTGCTAAATCCACGAACGGCCAGGGCACTTCACGGCCGTGTCCAAAAACCGGGGAGGAAGAGAGGAGGTGACACGCCTCAAGTCCAGGGACCTCTGGGTCCCGAAACTGCTCTGTGTGCTCCTACCTCTGCAGGGTGAGTTACTTATGTACTAAATGTATTTTTACTGGTTTTAATAAAAGAGAGGAGAAACATCAATGATGAGAGAAAATCATTGATGGGCTGCTTCCTGCAGGCCCCATATTGGGGATGGAGCCTACAACTCGGGCCTGTGCCCTAACTGGGAATCAAACCCTGACCTCCTGGTTCTTAGGTTGAGGCTCAACCACTGAGCCAACTGGCCAGGCTGAATTATTTTTTATGTGGCTCAGTGGATAGAGCATCGGTCTGCGGACTGAAGGGTCCCAGGTTCGATTTCCAGTCAAGGGCATGTATCCTGGTTGTGGGCACATCCCCAGTGGAGGGCGTGCAGGAGGCAGCTGATCAATGTTTCTCTCTCATTGATGTTTCTAGCTCTCTATCCCTCTCCCTTCATCTCTGTAAAAAATCAATAATAATTAAAAAAAATATATATATATAAATTTAAATGCATCCTATGGTTTTAATACGTGGCTAAGAAAGTATTCGGAAACATCTTTCTTTCCCTCTCTTAACAGAGTCACACGCAAGAATGAATGTACTTGCTATTTTTGTCCCAATGTGCAAAGGACACGGTAATCAATAATAACTGCAGAATAATGTGGAACAATTAGTTTTTCTTGCCTGCTCATAATTTGTGTTGACATCCGCTGGCGCTGGTTCATGTATATATTGGAGAAATTAAGCTGAGAATAATCAAGTTTCATACAGTTGGTTATAAATAGCTTTTTTTTTCTTAAAATAAAATAAAAAATTGAAAAATTGTGTTCCAGTACCTCACTAGCAACAGAAATGGATGTATTTTCTCCTGGAACCCGATGACCTTCCAAACATAAGGACCCCCTTAAAACACAGAACTAGTCCGAAGTGCTGTGAGTTCTACCAGCGTAACTACCGAGTCCCTGCTGATATCCACACCTAAACGCTCAGGGCAAAGTCTCAGGGGAAGGCAGGGTTCTCACATTTATGGCGGGGCAATATTGGATCACCAAAGCTCAACTGAAACCTCGGGGCTGAACTTTCCTCAAATGCACGCGTTCCCCCACCACCACGATGTCCTGGCCATGACCCTCCCCTGGCTCTGTCCTGGCCTCCGCAGATCTGCTCTTGCTTTCTTCCTCTCCCTCCTTCTACTTGTTGTTTTTTCCCAGGTGGTTGAGTCATCTGTTCTTCCCCTCCAGACCGAACGGTCCTCTTCAACCTCTCCCTTCAGATCCACAAAGTGGGGAGGCTGGAAGGTAATGTGTGGGTGGGGTGGGGGGCCGGGCACAGTTGAAGCCATCAACAGGTCCATGCTTTGTGGCTCTGTGTCTGGTCCAACAATACAATAATTTCCAGTGTATAAGATGACTTTTAAAAATATATATATATTTTATTGATTTTTTACAGAGAGGAAGGGAGAGAGGTAGAGAGTTAGAAACATCGATGAGAGAGAAACATCGATCAGCTGCCTCCTGCACACCCCCTACTAGAGATGTGCCCGCAACCAAGGTACATGCCCTTGACCGGAATTGAACCTGGGACCTTTCAGTCTGCAGGCCGACGCTCTGTCCATGAGCCAAACCGGTTTCGGCCATAAGACGACTTTTTAACTCAGGAAAGTCTTCCCAAAAGTCGAGTGTCGTCTTATAGGGCGAGTAGATCCCAAACTCTACATTTTAACTGGAAAAGTTGGGGGTCGTCTTATACTCCCAGTCGTCTTATACGTGGGAAAATACGGTACTTTACACCTAGCCTCCAGACCAGGGGGATTTATCTTCGGCAGGGTGTTGTTGAGGCTCAGAACTTGCTGCTGATTTTTGCCTCTGAGCCCAAATCCTCGGTGATCAACAATGACTCTTAATGAACAGCTTAAAGGGGAAGATCATTTAATTTCGTGCGGCACCGCCTTTATTGGGGACCCTGGGAAAGTGCGCAAATACAAACGGACGGAACGGAACTTGGTCCCCATGAAAGACAGAGAGGAGAGGAGGATGCTTTCCTCTGTGGTCCTATGTGTCATCGTAAGTGCCCTTCACGGGAATCGAACCTGGGACCTTTCAGTCCGCAGGCTGACGCTCCATCCACTGAGCCACACCGGTTTCGGCTAACATAGTCCCTTTTGAGCTCTGCTAACAGAATATATTGTTAGCTTGGCTAGCGATCAATTTAGACAATAATTCACTCAAACATTTCACACAGATTTTTGAATACAACAGAAACCTTCCATTGACCTACCCTACATGCTTCCCTCCGAGAAATGAGCGTATGACTGGTCGCTTTTAACCCAACCCATGGACTAGACCTTCCTCGAAATGTTAAGTGCTGCCTTCTGCCCTGTGGCGGGCGGAAGGAGGGAGAAGGCGAGGGGCAATCATGTCTCAACTGCACTTCACTGGATGCTCTGTGACCCCCATTATTAGCGTCTCTGAAGAGTTTCTCGTTCTTACTTCCCCTGGATTATGCAGATCTCCCACTGAGGAAAGTGTGCTCACATTCAGAGCTCAGCTCAGCCTTAGCATCTTTTAAAATAAGTGCAGACAGTGTGAGACTGGGTTTCTAGATACATGACCTGAGCTGTCACACTGAGACTTTTACCAAAATGGATATAACAGTCTCTGTTTACACAAAAGCTTAGAGCAGTGGTTCTCCACCTTCCTAAGGCCGCAACCCTTGCATACAGTTCCTCATGGGGTGGTGACCCCCAGCCATGAAATGTTGCTATTGTGATGCATCGTGATGTAAATATCTGCGTTTTCCGATGGTCTTAGGCGACCCCTGGGAAAGGGTCGTTCAATCCCCAAAGGGGTTGCGACCCACAGGTTGAGAACCGCTGGCTTAGAAGAAAGGGAAGAGGAAGAATAGAAAAGTCATAATTATTGGGCCAATGACAATTACATGGCCGCCATTAACCAAAGATAGGGTGAGAGGTGTACAATTCTGTGCTTTTATTGAACTAGCGGCCCGGTGCATGAAATCCGTGCACATTAAAAAGGGGATTAATTAGCGGAAATATTTTAATATTGCTATTTGCCCTTCCTCAATAATAGAAGTATCAGAGATGAGAGAAAATTAGTAAGATATATATGAAGAATCTTCCTCCTGTCAGAGTCTGGGGCGTGCCGAGGGACTCAGAGTCAGGTCCCCGCCCACCTGCGTGCACCTTGAAATCACGTGAGACCCAGCCCCAGCCAGCCCCACTCTAGTCAAGCCCCACTGGGTGGGGGTACAGCCTCAGGTCCCCCACAAAGCCCCACAGGGTGGGGGGCACAGTCTCCCCTGTGAAACCCTGTCAGGCAGGGGGTGCAGTCTCAGGTGCCCCAGCCCTGGTGCAGGGTGGGGGGGTGTGGCCTCAGATACCCCGGCTCCAGCACAAGGGTGCTAGGGCATGTAGGCTCCAGGGTGTGATGGCCATTTGCATATTAGCCCTTTATTATATAAGATAGCATATGTCATCATTTGATAATGCCTTAGGATAGGAAGTAGTCCCCAAAATAATAACCTTCACCTTGAATGTAACCACAAGAGCCCAGTAAAATAAAACCCTAACATATATTATTTAAAAACAAGGTGACTTTTTAAACCAGGGAGAAGTGTCAAAGGTCACCACCTTCGATCGAGCAAACACTCTCAATCCACATCTCATCTGAATGGAACCCTGAACTCTCTGTGTGAAATCACTTTGCTTTTCTATTTTTTTAAAAATATATTTTATTGATTTTTTCTACAGAGAGGAAGGGAGAGGGATAAAGAGCTAGAAACATCGATGAGAGACAGACATCCGTCAGCCGCCTCTTGCACGGCCCCTACTGGGGATGTGCCCGCAACCAAGGTACATGCCCTTGACGGGAATCGAACCTGGGACCTTTCAGTCTATAGGCTGACTCTCCATCCACTAAGCAAACCAGTTTTGGCTAAGATGACTTTTTAACCCAGGAAAATCTTCTCAAAAGTTGGGGGTCGTCTTATAGGGTGAGTATATCCCAAACTCTCTATTTTAAGTGGAAAAGTCAGGGGTCCTCTTATACGCCCAGTCGCCTTCTACGCCGCAAAATACCGTATGTCAACCCTCGGCCTGGCCCAGGCTCCGCAATTCCCAAGTTTTCTGCAGTCCAGTTTCCCTGGGACGAACGTGGGGATGAGAATGACCGCACAGAAAGCAGATAATGCAGTGCCTGCCACGTGCGAAGGCTCAATGAAAGTAATTTAATTTAACTTTAGGGCAACTGATCCAAAAGATTGGAAGGCGCCGGAGCGTGAAATAGTAATGGCGTGCCGGGAGAGTGTAGAAAGCTCAGGACACACATGGGCTGAAGTAAGAGGTTATCATCTCACAAAAAGGAAAAACTGCACTAAAATCCCCGCTTTCTTCTCTCCTAGCGTTCTGCTAGCCAGATGGAATGAAGGCCATGCTTTGAGCTTAGCACGCTAGAGAGGTCATACGTGCTCCTGTTAAAAACCAGTAGTGGCCTCCTGTCTCACCACACATGACCAAGTCCCCACCACGGCCCCACAGAATGCGCCCAGACCCACCTCCTTTTCCACATCCCTCCCCCCAATCCTGCTCCAGCTGCACTCGCCTTCTTCTTTTTTAATACCTTTCATTGATTTTTTACAGAGAGGAAGGGAGAGGGATAGAGAGCTAGAAACATCGATAAGAGAGAAACATCAATTAGCTGCCTTCTCTGCACACCTCCTATTGGGGATGTGCCCGCAATCAAGGTACATGCCCTTGACCGGAATCGAACCTGGGACCCTTCAGTCTGCAGGCCGGCGCTCTATCCACTGAGCCACACTGGCCAGGGCAGCACCCGCCTTCTTATAGTCCTTGTGACAAGGTCTGGCATGCTTTGTCCACTGTCTCCATGGCTCGCTCTCCCTCAGCTCTTTAAGATTTTTTTGAATGTCACCTTCCCAATAAGGTTTGCTAAGGATCCCACTGTGACCGCTCGCTTCTTGCTGAGATGAAGCTCACTGTCCTCTGAGCACCTGGCTGTGGGAGATGCAGCCGGGCCCCTGGAGTTTCCCCCGAAGCCCGAAGCATCACTCTGGCCCGAAGCAATGGGAATAGAGATGATCTCACCAACCCCAGATTGGAGCTGATTGCTCACCAACTCAGACAGACACTCCATTTTTTTCTTCCGTTAACCATAATTAAATACCCTATCCCTCTAATTATCAATGAGCATGGCCTATCTGGATCTCATCTTTTCCTAAAACTATTTTTTTAAATATATTTTATTGATTTTTTTATAGAGAGGAAGGGAGAGAGACAGAAAGTCAGAAACATCGATGAGAGAGAGACATCGACCAGCCGCCTCCTGCACGCCCCACAGTGGAGACGTGCTCGCCAGCAAGGTACATGCCCCCGACCGGAATCGAACCCGGGACCTTTCAGTCCGCAAGCCGACACTCTATCCACTGAGCCAAACCGGTCTCGGCTAAAACTATTTTTTATGGTTATTCTTGACCCCAAGGGACATTCTTTCCCTCACTATCTGCATCCCCAAACAGGTGCCCTTTTGTCTGAATTTCCTTTCCCTATGCCCGTGGCCCAGCTCAGATCCGCCAATCAGAAGCAGCCTCACCAGTGACGTCCTGGTTAGATCTCCTCCCACACCCCGTGCCACTGATGCTTGGATGGCGGCCAGCTGGACATTTCGGTTTCGGATTCACCGTCAAACGTGCGTCCTCATCATTCCCTGGAAAGCTGCTCTGTGACTTGCTGTCCCTTTAGAACTGCAGCCACCTTCCAGCTCGGGAGGAGTCAGGTCCACCTTTTGTACCTTGTCTGGGTCTCTGACCAATTGGTTCCCTATTACCACAACCCTAGCTGTGACTCGGTATCTAATCTTCATGACACAGAAGACTTTAAGAGGCAGGTAGGTCTGCCCTCAACTCGTCAAGTCAACACCTGGTAGAATGTTGTCATTACAGCGGTACCTCGAGATACGAGCGCCCTAACCTACGAGATTTTTTGAGATACGAGCCGTCGAGCGAGCGATTTTTGCTTTGAAATATGAGCAACATTTGAGATAGGAGTCATCGCGCGGATCGGCCGGCTGCACACGACCCACCCATTTACCGAGACTCGAGCATCTCATAGTTTCCCACGCCTCAAGGTTACGGGACGAATTAAACTCGCATCTCGAGGTACCACTGTACTTTATATGTTGAGTCAGGGGCCAGTTTGGAGAAGTCAGAGATGGAGTCCATGGTGCCTTTGGTGACCCTAGATGTGACTCCGTATCTAATCTTCATGACACAGAAGATTTTAAGGAGGCAGGTAGGTCTGCCTTCAACTCGTCAAGTCAACACCTAGTAGAGTGTTGTCTTTATTTTATATGTTGAGTCAGGGGCCAGTCTGGGAGCAGTTAGAGATGGAGTCCATGGCGCCTTTGGTGACCCTAGTTGTGACTCGGTATCTAATCTTCATGACACAGAAGATCTTAAGGACGCAGGTAGGTCTGCCTTCAACTCGTCAAGTCAACACCTGGTAGAGTGTTGTCATTACTTTATATGTTGAGTCAGGGGCCATTTTTTAGGAGTTAGAGATGGAGTCCATGGTGCCTTTGGTGAAAGTCAAAGCCATGGGGGGTCATTAACGGGAAGAGGAGGAATAGGAGAAATTCCTGTCTTTATAAGCAGAGCCGCAGCGGCGGTGAGGTGAGAACATGCTGGCTGTGTTTGAGGAGAGAACTGAGGGTCGGAGAGGAAATCGGAGGTGCGGCAGAGGCTGGCTCATTACATTGCTGTGAAGTGCGTGATGGGACCTTTGCTTTTCACGCTGAATGAAAGGGAGAGCTGGTGGGAGTTTTTAGTAGAGAGACACATTCTGACTTTTCCTTATAAATGATCACTCTAGCTGCTCTGTGGGAAAGAGACTGTAGGAAAGCAACTGATAAAGAAAGGGAAAACATTAGAGACAAATAATGAGAGAGAGAGAGAGAGAGAGAGACTGAGACTTGATAAGGGTAGCAGCAGTAGGTGAGAAGCATACTTGGTGTATTTCATAGGTAGATTTTGACAACATTTACTGATGATAAGTTGTGAACTTTGACAGAAAAAAGGTCAGGGTTTTGGGCAAGATTATAAAGATTTTGGTATGAACAAAATTCTGCTATGAGATACAGAATTGGGGAGAAGAGTGGGGGTCAAATTTGCAGGAGATTTTCAGAACACTTTTTTTCAGGTAGGTTCCTTTTCTTTGAGTGAACACACAACCCAGCTGTGTAAGAGATTTTACCTTCATCTCTGAAGATGTAGGTCAAATATTTAACCCTGCAAGCTCATTATATTGTATCCTTTAACGGAATCTTCTAGCTTATACTGTGATATAAAACCATTAAAATAGTAATTTAAAAAAGCCAAAAAAACCGGAAAGTGGTTATTGGCAAACATTTTAATGCAAAAAACACCTGACAATTTAAAATCTCTTCTATTCATATAGTATTCATCGTGGATAATTTACTGAATGAATTAAAAAATAATATAAATTATTCAACTGTAAGTGATTTAAATGCAAACAGCACATTCATTTTCGTCACTTTATTTTTCTCAGAGCCTCGCATGAAAATTCAGCCTTCTGCAATTAATTGTCACCATTTTCTGGCCAATACATTCACTTCCTATCACACTCAACAGAAATTATTTGAATTCTGAAAATCTTTACGCTACATGTAGTTTATTGAACATTTCAAGTCTTGACAGTTTAATTCTATATTTGCGCTTTGAAAGGCAGTTCTTTTCGTGTTATCTGTCTGACTTCTTTAAGTTAGTTATAGGTACAATTATAACCTTGACTGTTATCTATGTTAACTCAAGACAAGAAAATATATAGGAATACCGTGAAGATGATTTAACCTGGAAACTTCTCATTGATCACAAAGCCTGCTTTTGGATGTTAGCACATGAATTATTAGCAGCATCCTTTAAATATTCATAGGAGATCTAATTGATGCTGTAATGTCGAGCAACACACTCTTTTCATCTGACATATTCCTACATGACACCATTTTTACTTTTTACCAAGTGGTTTCAGCGTAACGAGAGGGAGAGGTGGGCTACATAGGTATCTCATGAAGTATTCCTCAAGTGAACATGCCATTTCATGGTTTTTGTGTGCCTTCCCTGTAGTGTAACTCATTCTACAATAAATCAACCCATTTACCGAGCGTGCCTATCCAATGGTAAGCCTGTATTTTTAGGCAGCTGTTTGCCAAATACAGCGGTACCTCGAGATATGAGTTTAATTCGTTCCGTCACGTTGAGGCGTGGGAAACTATGAGATGCTCGAGTGGCGGTAAACTGGTGGGTCGTGTGCAGCCGGCCGATCCGCGTGACTACTCGTATCTCAAATGTTGCTCATATTTCAAAGCAAAAATCGCTCGCTCGACGGCTCGTATCTCAAACATCTTGTATGTTAGGGCACTCGTATCTCTAGGTACCAATGTATTGTAGGCAGAAGTAGTTACAGTTGCTGTTTGGTGGAGATGCTTCAGGTGGTAGGCCGTTCGCAACCGACTTCACCCGTGCCATCTCCTCGTGCCCTCACAACCACCCTTCAAAGGAGCTGCCCCCTGTGTGTGGTCCAGCATCCCCCCAGGGAAAGCGGCAGGTGCCAGTGTAGGAAGGATGACTCCTCCAGAACCGGAGAGCTAAAAGACACTGGCACGCTTCCCTAAGTCAGCTGGCATTTCCGGACTGGCAATATCGAGGCACCCTATTCCACACGCCCTTCCCTGTGTGTCCAGAGACAGCTGAACCCGCGCCAGGTCTGCAGACACGTAGAGAACGTCAGACAGAACGGAGCTGACGTCACCACCTCCATAACCAGCGGCTTTTCCACGAGGGAGGGCCTCCTCGGCTGTCCGCCCAGCAGAAGGAAACTGGCACATCCCGAGTGTGAGGAATGCCGGAGGAAAGGCATTCGGAGTCAGAGGCAGGTGGCTAAGGAAGTCACTCTGGGGCACTCTGAATCAGCGGTCACCAACCTTTCGGGGTCCACAGACCACCAGTTGGCAACTGCTGCTCTAAAACACACTGTGCTGGCCAGACGGGAGTGGCAAGAAATATTCAACGTGATGAACCTACAACCAAGATGACTCTCCCCAGCAAAGCTGTCATTCAGAATTGAAGGTGAGATAAAGAGCTTCACAGATAAGAAAAAGCTAAAGGAGTTCACCACCACCAAACCAGTGTTATATGAAATGCTGAAGGGTACTCTTTAAGAAGAGGAGGAAGAAAAAGGTAAAAGACAAAAAATTATGAGCAACAAATACATATCTATCATCAAGTGAATTAAAAATTTGATCCACAGAATACACTGGTGCATAGAATAGAATCAGAAGCATAGAAAGGGAGGGGACTGACGATTCTCAGGGGGAAAGGGGTGAGGGGTGTACAGGGAGAGACTGGACAAAAATCATACACCTATGGATGAGGTCAACGGGAGGGAGGTAAGGGTAGAGGGAAGGGTGGGAGCCAGGTGGAGGGGAGCTATGGAGGGGAAAAAAGAGAAACAAATGTAATCATCTGAACAATAAAGATTTAATAAAAATAATGAAATAAATAAAATAAAACACTAACACAGATGAGCACAGAGATCAAACCCCACGATGATGGTTAAAGTGGTGTGGATACAGTGAGAAAGTTGAATCAGAAATGTCCAGGATTAGGGTTTACAGAGACATGAACAAAGCAATGCTAAGCATGTGTTAACAATCATGCCTGGGAACCATCTCTATTGACTTAGAAAGACCACGGCGCACTATTATTAGGAAAACACACACCACAGAGAAATACATGAACTGTGCTGCCCTCCGGAGTGGTCTATGCGGGGTTTACCTGGGTAACGCAGGTGAAGGTGGATTTGTGTCTCATTATTTCCTAAGAAAAACATATGAATGGATAATAAAACCAAACTTACTATTTTAAGAAAGTCACCATGTCATACTTCTGGTTGTCCTGAAACACAAACACTACTAAGCTTGTATGGGTGCCCACGCTGCAGTAGAACTGTTAAGGCTCATAACATTTCCTAGCCCAGTGGTCCGCAAACTCATTCGTCCACAGAGCCAAACATCAACAGGACGACGACTGAAATTTCTTCTGAGAGCCACGTGTTTTTTTTAAAAAAATATATGTTTTATTGAGTTTTTACAGAGAGAAAGGGAGAGGGATAGAGAGTTAGAAACATCGATGAGAGACAAACATAGATCAGATGCCTCCTGCATGCCCCCCACTGGAGATGTGCCCGCCACCAAGGTACATGCCCTTGACCGGAATCAAACCTGAGACCCCTCAGTCCACAGACTGACGCTCTATCCACTGAGCCAAACCGGTTTCGGCCAAATTTTTAAACTTCTTCTAACCCCACTTCTTTAAAACAGACTTGCCCAGGCTGTGGTATTTTGTGAAAGAGCCACACTCCAGGGGCCCAAGAGCCACAGGTGGCTGGCGAGCCGCAGTTTGCCGACCGCGGTATCCCAATAAAACTGCCTCCATACGGCGGCAGTGTCACATAGTCAAGGACTCACAAGCAACAAGGGGCATTAAGAGATCATCTCGTTGTTCAGCTTCTGTCCTCTCCCTCTCTAATTCCCCATGAAAGTTAAAAAGAAGCCAAAGACTTATTCTCTAGGAATTAAAGCACAATTCCTCTTGAATACTGTCATTATGAATATCTGTCATAAACTAAGTCCACCGATGTTTGATGGATTAGTACAAAAGTTAAAACAAAGCTTTCACGCTTCTGGAACTGAGGGGGGAAAGCAAATAGGTAGCCAGTCACCCAATGTATGTGATAGATGATCTTAGCCGGCTAGATAGGTCAACCTTGAAACTGATTTTCCCAGCAGGCGATTAACTACTCATTTCACCAAAGGTCACTAGTAACCTCGCCAGCAAGCTCAAAATGAGGAGTTTTGGTCAAATAAAGCTTGAATACAGAACAACAAAATGGGCCAGATCTAAACGATTCTTTGATCAGAAGAACAATTTAAATTGCATGTCATACTCAGATGGCTTATTCAGATAATCTACTTCTGTGAAGGACAGGACTTTATTTAAATATGAGCAATTTTTTTTTGTAATAAAGACAAATGCTAGCATTCTCTAGACCAGTGGTTCTCAACCTTCCTAAGGCCGTGATCCTTGCATACAGTTCCTCATGTGATGGTGACCCCCAACCATGAAATTTTGCTACTGTTATGCAAAATTATGTAAATATCTGCATTTTCCGATGGTCTTAGGCGACCCCTGTGAAAGGGTCGTTCGACTCCCAAAGGGGTCGCAACCCACAGGTTGAGAACTGCTGGTCTAGACTTAAAGATTTTTCCAGAACACTGTGCTATGCCTTATAACTTTTATTTGTAAGCACCCTTGAAAGGATATCAACGAGAAGAACTCTTAGACATTGAGGGTGGGGATATAAACTGATATAGCTGTTGTGACATATTGCTAGCAATTCCATAAGAAGTTAACCTGAATTATTATATGACAGTGGTTCTCAACCTTCTTAATGCCGTGACCCTTTAACACAGCTCCTCATGTTGTGGTGACCCCCAACCATACAATTATTTTCATTGCTGCTTCATAACTGTCATTTTGCTACTGTTAATGAACCGTAATGTAAATATCCGATATGCAGCATGTCTTAGGTGACCCCAGTGAAAGGGTTGTTCGACCCCCAAAGGGGTCGCAATCCACAGGTTGAGAAGCACTGTTATATGACCTAGTGATTCCACTCTTGGGTGTATACTGGTAAGTATTGAAAGCAGGGACTGACAGATACTTGTATACGAATGTTCATTGCAGTATTATTGTCCAAAGTCAAAGACAATCTGAATATCCATCAACTAGTGAATGAATAAACACAGTGCAATATGCTAGTATACATAGAGATGGAATATCACTCAGTTACACAAAAGCAAACTTCTGATACAAGCTACAATATAATGAACCTTTGAAAACATGATGCCAAGTACACTAAGTCAGACATAAAAAGCTCGATCCTGTATGACTGCAGATATATGAAATATCTAGAATAAGCAAGTTCACAGAGTCAGAAAGTAGACCGGAATTAACCAATGGGAAGTTATTATTAACGAGAGGCCCGATGCACGGGATTCGTGCACTGGTGGGGGGCGTGGCCTGTGGGAGCGCCTGCTGTGGCAGCACTGCCCATTCTGGTCAGTCAAGTAGCTGTGGACCTGCCCTCTGAGCATCACTCTACTTGTGGGAATGCACTGACCACCAGGCGGCAGCTCCTGGATTGAGTGTCTGCCTCCTGGTGGTCAGTGCACGTCATAGCGACTGGTTGACTGGTCGTTCTGTCTTTCAGTCCCTGGGCTTTTATGAATAGGACTAGAGGCCCGGTGCATGAAATTCGTGCACGAGGGTGTGTGTCTCTCAGCCCAGCCTGCACCCTCTCCAAATGGGACCCTTCGAGGGATATTAAATTGCCTGTTTAGGCCCAATCCTAAAAGGGGAGTCGGACATCCCTTTCACAATCCAGAACTGCTGGCTCCCGACTGCTCGCCTACCTGCCTTCCTGATTGCCCCTAACTGCTTCTGCCTGCCAGCCTGATCACCCCCTAACCACTCCCCTGCCAGCCTGTTTGCCCCTAATTTCCCTCCCATCCAGGCCTAGTCACCCCTAACTGCCTTCCCCTGCAGACCTAGTCCCCCCAAACTGCTCTCCCCTGCTGGCCTGATGGCCCACAACTGCCCTCCCTTGCAGACCTGGTCCCTCCCAACTGCTATGCCCTGCTGGCCATCCTGTGGCAGCCATCTTGTGTCCACATGGAGGTAGTCATCTCTGACCACATGGAGGCAGTCATCTTGTGTGTTGGAGTGAAACAATTTGCATATTATTCTTTTATTAAACAGGATAGAGGCCTGGTATACAGGTGGGGGCTGGCTGGTTTGCTTTGAAGAGTGTCCAGGATCAGGGTGGGGGTTCCCTTGGGGCATGGGGAGGCCTGGGTGAGGGGCCTGTGGTAGTTTGCAGGCCAGCCATGCCTCCTGGTGACCCAAGCAGAGGCCCTGGTATCTGGGATTTATTTATCTTCTGTAATTGAAACTTTGTAGCCTTGAGTGAAGGCCTGGCCTGCCAGGGCAGGCGGAAAGCTTGGCTTCCTCCATTGCCAGGGGCAACCCAAGCCTTCTGCTCTCTTCATGGCTGTAGCCATCTTGGTTGCGTTAATTTGCATATCCGCTCCTGATTGGCTGGTGGGCATGGCTTGTGCGTGCAGCAGAGGTATGGTCAATTTGCATATTATTATTTTATTAGATAGGATGAGCAGTTTCTGTTTAGTGTGATGAAAAATTTTGAAAACAGAAATGGTGATGGTTGCACACTATTGTGAATGTAATGAACACCACTGAACAGTACACTAAAAATGGTTTAAATGGGAAGTTGTATATATTTATACAATAGAGGGCTGGTGCACAGATTCCTGCACATTGAAAGGAAATTAATTAGAAGAAATATTTTAGAGGCTGGGGAGGGACCATAGGAGATCAGCTGGCCAGGGAGGGACCATAGGAGGGCTCCAGGGCATGTTCAGCCTGTCTCACCCGGTCCTCATCCGGATCAGCTGGACCCCAGGAGCAAGCTAACCTACTGGTTGGAGCATCTGCCCCCTGATGGTCAGTGCACGTCACGGCAATTGGTCGAAGGGTCGAACACTTAGCGTATTAGGCTTTTATATAGAGAGATGCAATACATCAATGAGAGCTATGTGTAATAAATAATTAGTATGAGACTATGTATTATCTTCTAATTTATGGGTCCTAGATTGTGCTTTTAAAAAAAATCAATAAAGCCACGTTAGTTCATTTATATTCCATCTACTACCAGCTAAACAATGCAAATCCTTTCCTGCTCTATTGACACATTGCTGATTGCGACTTGCTATCAATTTCTTATCCCCTCGAGATATTTTTTTTCTTTAGTACATTGATCCTCATGGCATTTATTTCTAACCACTTCTGCATGACCAGGGCATGTTAAATTGCTAACCAACAATAAATGGTTGAGTTTTTAACATGGCTCCAGACTTAATGAACACTCTCATCATAATAATATTACATCTTTATTGATAAGAAGAAGGGAGAAGTGGACAGCTTCAAGACAGACTTTGAATGACAGGTACATGCTGCCTGATGCTGGACTGCAATTAATGAATTGTAATGAAAATTAATTGCTGGACTGCAATTAATGAATTGTAATGTAAATACCTGTATTTTCCAATGGTATTAGGCTGTACAGCAGCGGTTCTCAACCCACCCACAGGTTGAAAACTGCTAGCAGGGTCGCCTAAGACCATTTGAAAACACAAATATTTACATTACGATTCTTAATAGTAGCAAAATTACAGTGATGAAGTAGCAATGAAAATAATGTTATGGTTGGGGTCACCACCACATGAGGAACTGTATTAAAGGGCCACGGCAATAGAAAGGTTGAGAACCACTGTTCTAAGCAGCCAAGTTGAAGATTGAAAAATGCCCACTGAATTCCATGGCCCAGAAATCAATGGTAAACCTATAAAGAGTTGATTATGATATGTATACATGTAATACATTAATAAAAAACAAAAATATAAAATAAAATAAAAATAAATAAAAAATGCTGGCAACACAATAAAAAAAAAAGAGTTGATTATGTGGCAAGATGGGGTAGGCAACTAAACTGTAGTGGGTTGATTGGTGAGTAGAAAGGGAAGTGGTGGAATTAGAGAACACAGACTACTCTAAATGGGAAAACAGAAGTTAGTATCTAAATGAGGAGGGAGATTTAGCTGGTATCCTTCATTTTTAGAATAAAAGCCCAACTGTGCTTCCATTCTGTTCTGTCTAAAAATCCCTTATCTCTTCCCATATTTTCCAGGATATATAGCATGTATCAAGTATTTACTATATGCTAAGTTGTTATAGAATTTTAAGACTTGCTGCAATTCTCGGATGTCCCTTTTTAAAATTAAATTAATTTCTCATTCATGCTATCACTTCTTTCTAACTTAGCTGAGTCTGTTTTTTTTTAAAGATGCTTTGTCTGCAATGCTGCATATATGTAGCTTTTTGGGATAATAGCTGAAAATATACATTCCATGTGTTTTAACCTGTTTTTCATTAAAGCTGAAGGTTGTGGAAAAGCATTTAAAATGAATATTCCTTTTTTTTTTTAAATCCCTCACTGAGGGCACGCTCAGAGAAACAATGATGTGAGAGAGAGATGTAGATCATTGACCTTCCTTACATGCTCCGACCGGGGATCGAACCCGAAACCAAGGTCTGTGCCCTGATTGGGAGTTAAACCATGAACCTTTCTGGTGTATGGAGTGATGCTCAACTAACTGAGCTACTCTACCCAAGCCTTGGTTCCTTTCATTGTGTTTAGGCTTATGCAATATTGAAAAAAAAAACCTGACATTATAGCAAAGTTAGAAAGATTACTTCAGTTCTATTATCCTTATTTCTATGAGCAATTATTATAAATAAAAAGATTAATAATTGGACAGTTCGAATAGACAAAGAAACCCTCACCATGCTATTTTTCAGGTAAACGACAATGGCCTACAGAAAGATGAAACTTTTTCATACCTTTTTTAATGTCTTTGCTATCCTATTGTTAAAATGAAACCAAAGCACTAATCTACCTGAATTAACGCTACCCTTGCAATTATAAAAATACTGAACGTATTTTTTTTTTGTCTTTGGTATTCAGTAAGAAATTTCCTTTCTCATCATAAAAATGATACTTAAGCATTTAATGGTATTTAATGACATGGAATCCAAACGGCTTAGATTGTTTTGAATCTGTGCGATGCTAAATATAATGAGCATCGAAAACAAATACATGTTTCAATAAGTTATAGGCATCCAATGAACGCAGTACAAGCTCTGACCCAGTGATTTTAATGTGAGCACTTGCTCAAATGCAGTTGACAGGAGCCGCTAAGGGTGGCTGAGTGCTGAGGACTCATCTTTCTGTTCTACAACCTGCTAATGAGGAACATGTGATTACTTACAACACAGACAGCAACGGGGCCTGGGGAAGGCCCATCACTGGCCGGCAGTGAGCAGGGCTTTGAACTTGGATCTGCCCGACCCACTCAGAGCTTGGCTCTTAATCTCTGCACCCGAATAACATCCAGGACCCCAAGTGACATGGGGCTTCTACTTGGGATTACTCTTCTCTCTGAGGACAATACAGAATCACAATACAGAATCTGGCCTGAAAAGTGTGTGCGTGCATGTGTATGAGTGTGTGTGTGTGCATGTGTATGAGTGTGTGTGTGCATGTGTATGAGTATGTGTGTGTGTGTGCATGTGTATGAGCGTGTGTGTGTGCATGTGTATGAGTGTGTGTGTGTGTGTATGAGTGTGTGTGTGTGTGTGTGTGTGTGTGTGTGTGTGTATGTGTGTGTGTGTTAGCGCTTCATCAGTTCTGAGTCTGGGGTATCCGTCACTAAAAAACAAAAACTCCAAAACAAACGCCAAACAAACTACTCCATATGGAGAACGTGAAGAGAGCCCTCATTCAGAAGCGTCCCATCGCTCTGTGCAAACAAACTCAGGGACTGTCACCTCTGCTTACAGAAGGGAGTTCTACTTCATCGGTGTATTTAAAACTGAATCCTAACATATGTGGAGGGAATAAAATAAAAATGTAAAAATATAATGCTTTGCATGAGCTTCATTTAAAATATAAAGCAAAGCAAATCATAGGACTTGCCTGATGAAATTCATGCCACTCAGTAAGGAAAACTAATGGATCAATCAACTGAATATGGAGACAGTTCAGTTACTACATTTCACTAATGGAATGTTAAATGTTGATACTGGTCACTGGGTGCAACCATAGAGGAAGTAATTGTGCAGCTTTTGTTGTCGATGTGAACACTCTACCCGAATTGACAAAACAGCGACGTGACTTTACTCAGAACGTGACTAATTATGTCTAAGGAGGTAATCCCTCGGAGCTGGTCTGAATCTGTGAGATTGATCTTCTAGAAATATTTTAATATAAATTAAGGTCGTTGCCAGTCCCACGATACACAAGAAATGAAGGAATCAATTTTCACTTGATCAAGTTTCTTAACACTGTAAATCTCCCTGCAGCGCCTTATTTATGGTTGCTGATAAAAATTTATATCCCTTTTAAGCAAGTGATCAAATGTAAATGTCTGTGCCTCATATAGTCACTCATAATAATGATATATTATTTCTACACTTACTGTTTCTGAAAGAAAATGTTTACCTTCATCATTACCTAACAGCACCCTTTTAATAAATGCTACCTCATATATTCCTAATCGATATTTTGAGGCTAAACAAAAAAGTCATTCTTTTTCTTAGCTCTGATATCCTTTAATTTTTAAAGCCACCTATTTTAAAAAAATAAATTAAGCTTTAAAATGTGATTATCGTTAGATGGGGCTATCCGATAATGGCTGTAATCTGAGGTGATAAAATATTATTTCTTTTGAAAATCTTATAAACTGCAACACTCTCTCAAAATTATGAAAAGCTACATTTAATATTTTTCATAAACTATGCTAGCATTTACTTCTGAGACCTATAGTCAGTACAATGGTAATAGACAAAATTAATATCAAATTGGCATATATTCATCTAAACTAGTCATGAGAAAATTTAAAATACTAGTAATAGGTTAACTACTAAACCGAAGTGAAGATTCTTGAAATGAAGGGATATGGCAATTTACTGAAAGAAAGCCAGGGATACAAACGGAATATCCAAAAAAGAATAAACAGGAAATTAAAAAAGTACTAAGCATATGGAAGTGTCTCGATTTCTACTGACAACATAGTGACTTGGGATAAAACGAATCGACTGGAGAACAGCTTGTTATTATTCCTTTATAATTTTTACCCCTTCAAAACCATGATCGTTTTCAGTCTCAACTTTGTAAACTCAAGGATGTTCCCATGGAAACGGAAGGGCGTGCGGGCAGGATTTCAGCCAAGAGATCACTTTATAAACGACACGCGGGCCAACGGTGCCTCAGTCTCCCCATCTGCCCTGCAGTGACCGCAGCCGCGGGACAGGTTCTCTGATGACTGTGCTCCCAGCGGCAGCCATGACCCCGAACCACAGACTCCTCCACCGGGACAGCCCTCAGAGAAGCCGAGTTTCAGCCCCAAACCCTTCGTCTTTTTTATTTTTTTAAATATATTTTTATTAATTTTTCACAGAGAGGAAGGGAAAGGGATAGAAAACCAGAAACATTGATGAGAGAGAGACATCGATCAGCCGTCTCCTGCACGCCCCCACTGGGGATGTGCCCACAACCAAGGTACGTGCCCTTGACCGGAATTGAACCTGGGACCTTTCAGTCTGCAGGCCGATGCTCCATCCACTGAGCCAAACTGGTTTCGGCAACCCTTCGTCTGGAACAGATACTACATGCAAGTCAGAGTGGAACCAAACCCATTTCTCTTCCAATGCTGAAGAGACCTCCTCCCCCCACTACCCCCTGCTCCCTCCTACCCCCCTGTGCTCTGCCAGGCCTCCATTCACCCGGGGTGAGGCAGGGGCAGGAGACATCCTGGCTATTTAAGCCTCACTTGATCCAGGAACTGGGAGGACTCAGCACACCGGAATGGGGAGGCTGTTGCAGCTTTTAAAACCTCAGAACAGCCGAAACCGGTTTGGCTCAGTGGATAGAGCATCTGCCTGCGGACTGAAAGGTCCCAGGTTTGATTCTGGGCAAGGGCATGTACATTGGTTGCGGGCACATCTGCAGTGTGGGGCATGCAGGAGGTGGCTGATGGATGTCTCTCTCATCAATGTTTCTAGCTTTCTGTCCCTCTCCCTTTCTCTCTGTGAAAAATCAATGAAATATATTAAAAAAAAAACACACCCAACTCAGAACAATTTGCTGCTTTTCTTAAAAAGAAGATGAATTCCCTGGAGCGCAGGTTTCTTTATTCAGCAGGCTTAAAACGTGTCTGAAGTAAATGCAGTTGTTCAGAGATCCTTTATGTTTATTTCCATTATTTTTTTGCTTCCCATAGTTTTCATAATCCTTTATCCTGAAGATAATTCTCAGAAAATAATTCAAATACACCTTTAAACACAAACACGTTTTTATTTTATATACTTTGCGAGGGTTCTTTAGGAAATATGTCCGCAGACTGTGACAACATCACTTCTCAGTTGGCGAGAGTGTCTACACTTTCTGCCCAGATTTACTGACTGTGGAGGCCAGCAAACTTTTCCTGTGCGGTACCAGACTGTGTATCTTTTTATTTTTAAAAATATGTTTTATTGATTTGTTACAGAGAGGAAGGAAGAGGGAGAGTTAGAAACATCGATGCGAGAGAAACATCAATCAGCTTGCCTCTTGTACACCTCCTACTGGGGATGTGCCTGCAACCAAGCTACGTGCCCTTGACCAGAATCGAACCCAGGACCCTTCAGTCTGCAGGCCGACTCTCTATCCACTGAGCCAAACCGGTTAGGGCCAGAATATATATTTTAAGATCACGGGCCGAAAGGCAAAATCAAAGAGCATCCGTAGGTACTTCTATGACAAGACAGAACCCACCTTTCTACCATGTTTTAATTGATGAGATTAAAAATATAATAAAAATGGAGTTGAGTTTTGTTGTGCAATACAGATCAATGAGTGAAAAATGTAATTCTTCTTTGCAGGGGGATGGCGTTCGCTTAATGGAGACCCAAAGTTAATGTTTTCGATCGTCAAAACGCATTGCAAATGTCTTGCCGCAATGTGATTTTACATGGCACTTTTTTCCCATGTCTTTTTCCCATGGAGGTAGTGCCAAACGCCGATAGAAACGCATGCGCGCGTGGCTTGAATGGAGCATATGTATCGCTTACAAAGAATCTGTAGGATTCTCCCAGCTCCTGTGGGTATTTGCCTTTTAGCTGCTCTTTCCTTCTTAGATTAATGGCTTGCCATGGAAGATGCATCTGAAATGTGCAGCTCCCCGTGCACCTGCTCCCAGGCCTGAGGCGTGCGGTGGGTCAGTGGTTAGTGTCCAGAAAACCCAGCTCCTGCAGATCTGTGTGGAAAAGCAGACCTCGCTTCCTGCACTAACTTCTCCAATAAAGCAGCTTGACCGTAAGTGGTATTCAAGCAACTTCGGTTGTTGTTGAAATGACAGTCCTGTAAGTTTCGCCTGTAGACTCTGTGTGCCTTACAGTTCTCAGCAGCTGAATTTTTTAGGAAATACCATCAGCTCTGCAGTCGAAGCTCATTTCCAAAGCCAACGTGGCTTAACGCGGACCGGCTGAGGATCCCCTGGGCCCTGGCGGTGCGGACTTTGGATCCCTGCTCTAAGGGGTGCCAAAGTCCAATGTCCCACAGCAACATTTACTTTTTTTTTATTTGTTTGTTTGTTTTTTATTGATTTCTCATAGAGAGGAAGGGTGAGGGAGAGACAGTTAGAAACATCGATGAGGGAGAAACATCGATGAGGGAGAAACATCGATTAGCAGCCTCCTGCACACCTCCTACTGGGGATGTGCCTGCAACCAAGGTACATATGTGCCCTTGACCGGAATCGAACCTGGGACCCTTGAGTTCACAGGCTGATGCTCTATCCACTGAGCCACACCAGTTAGGGCCATTTTCTGGGGTGTGTTTTTTTTGTTTGTTGTTGTTTTAATATATTTTATTGATTTTTTACAGAGAGGAAGGGAGAGAGATAAAGTGAGAAACATGGATGAGAGAGAGACATCTATCAGCCGCCTCCTGCACGCCCCACAGTGGAGATGTGCCCGCAAGCAAGGCACATGCCCCGGACCGGAATTGAAGCCAGGACCCCTCAGTCCGCAAGCCGAGGCTCTATCCACCAAGCCAAACCTGTCTCGGCCATTTATTGTTTTTTTTTTTTAATTTGCCTTGAACAAGACGCCAAGAACTCTTAGAGTGTCCACTCCCTCATGGATGTCTTACACAACCATCCATGAAGGCCATACATGCTACCTGTATTCTACTGGGTATCGGGGAAGACACAGTCTAGGGGAGGAAAGAGACGTGTCAGCAGGTAATTGCAACCTAAGTACTAAAAGTGCACATGTACATGTCCCATAAGGACAAAGAAGATAAAAACAACTAATTGTGACTGATTACCAGGTGCCGTAATTTGAAAGCAAACACCAGATGCAAAAAGATTTGGCCTCCATCAGAAGCACCAGCAGTGGTTTCTTAGGCAGCGAATTCGGGAAAGAAGATTCTGGACAAAGAGACAACTTTACTGTATTTATGGACGAGAGGTGTGGTGCACGAATTTGTGCACCAGTGGGGTCTCTTGACTTGGGCCTGCAGGATTGGGCCAAAACCGGCTCTCTGACGTTCCTCAAGGGGTCCTGGGTTTCGAGAGGGCGCAGGCCAGGCCAAGGATCAGGACCATAGAGAGATGCGGGAGGTTGGCCAGCCAGGAAGGGATTGTGGGAAGGCTCCAGGGAGTATCCGGCCCACCTCACTTGGTCCCAATTAGCTGGACCCCAGCAGCAAGATAACCTACTGGTCAGAGCGTCTGCCCCTGGTGGTCAGTACACATCATAGTGACTGATCGACTGGCTGACTGCCCCTGGATGGTCACTGCACTCCAAAGCAACTGGTTGACTATCTGCCCCCTGGTGGCCCAGTGCACTCCATAGCAACTGGCTGACTATCTGCCCCCCTGGTGGTCAGTGCATGTCATAGCGAGCAATTGAACAGCCTTCGCATATCATTAGCATATTCCACTTTGATTGGTTGAATGGACCAGACACTTCGCCTGTTAGGCTTTTACTATATAGGATCACCCTGTGTGCAGAGAAGTGAGAGCCAGTGACGCCATGCTGGAAGGCAGGAGGGGAAGGCGGCGGCGGAAGGAGGTGGCTGGACACGCTAAACAGGGCCAGACCCAGGCGGCCGTGGAACCAGGGCGTCGCCAGCTTTCCTGCGCAAACAGATGGCCTGGTCGGTCTGTCGGACAGAATGCAACTTCCTTCCCGTTCAGCTGGAGGGGCCTCCAGCCTGCATCTCTGACAAGCTCCCGGGGTGGGGATGCTACTGGCTGGAGGGCCTCCCCTGACTAGCAAGACGCTCCCCACCTCTCAGGCCTCCCTCTCCCGGTAGCGGATTCCATGCTATCGGCATGCTAAGCAGAGAAGTGACACACCAAACGGTGGAACATCAGAGGTAACGCTGTCGCTCCGGGAGAGAAGTGCTACCACAAGCTTCCCTGGGTTTACCAAAGCCGAACATCAGCCGCCCTGGTGAGGCTAAAATTGCAAAAACAAGCCACAGGTGAATATGCAAATTATGCGGAGAGGCTGGGGAGGGAGAGGGAAGTGGCAACAGCTCCGTTCCCTAAAAAGGAGGCAAGAGGCAGCCATAATAGAAGCTGGCCCGGCTCCACGCACACCCCTGCAACTCTCCAGCGAGAAAGCGGAGACAGAATTTTTGTTTTCGCCTCCGTGCTGCTAAAAAAAATAAATCCTTCGTAACAGGATTCATTCCAACAGGAAATACACCAGAGCAATATTGTGGTGTAGAACAGCTAACCTCCGCTCGGCTGCAACCGATGTCAGAGGCATCTAGCGTTGCCAATGGAGGAGCTTTGTTTGAAGGCTCCAGAAACACAGTCAGATGGCGAGTTATGTGGGGTTTCCGAGGAGGGACAGGCATTTTCTCCTTCTGGAGCCGTGGAGCCCTGCCAGAGATGCTGTCATTTCTATGATCCTTTGAATACAGTTCATGGAACCGCAATGTCTGGCTTCCGCAGTGGCCGACGGGCGATGAAATCAAGGGTATTTGTGAAATCAGTGGCCTGCATCTGCTCGGTTCGAAGACTAATTTAAAGTAGAACAATGAGATTAGGGGATTTCCTATACGCAACGGATGTGCATATGAACACAACGTAGAAATAAAAATATCCTTCATTTTATGTGCCTTTTAAGGAAGGCTGGGTGGCTCAGTGGTTGAGCATCAACCTAGGAACCAGGAGGTCACAGCTGATTCTCTGTCAGGGCACATGCCCAGGTTTACAGGCTTGATCGCCAGCAGGGGGGATGCAGGAGGCAGCCAATCAAGATCCTCTCTCATCATTGATATATATATTTTTTATATATATACATTTTTTATTAATTATTTTACAGAGAGGAAGGGAGAGAAATAGAGAGTTGGAAACATCGATGAGAGAGAGACACCGATCAGCCGCCTCCTGCACGCCCCACAGTGGGGATGTGCCCACAAGCAAGGTACATGCCCCCGACCGGAATCAAACCTGGGACCCTTCAGTCCGCAAGCCAATGCTCTATCCACTGAGCCAAACTGGTCTTGGCCATTGATATTTTTTATCTCTCCATCTCACTTCCTCTCTGAAATAAATAAAAATATATTTAAAAAAAATAAGAGAATGCTATCAGGTAGCGATAGATTGATAGAACTTTATGATTGCCTCATTCCAGGTGATTTAATCATTTATAAATACAAACAAAAACAAAAACATACAAATTAGGCATCTCCATGATCTTAAGATGTATGTGGAATAACAAGGCACACGGATTGGGCTCTGAGCTTTACTGCAGGCCTGTAACAGGCAAATCTATTTATGTTTGATCCAGGCGGCTGCTGAGACAATCCCTCCTTCACCCCGAGTGAGGGGAAAATGAGTAAGCCGCCACACCGCCGGCCGCCTGTGAAATTCCACGGAGGGAAACATGACGCGTCCGCCTTTGACGAGCCACCGTGGGCGGTTCCTGACGTGCGCGGCCGCCGTCTGCTGGTCCTGCCGAAGGTGCGTCCCTCGTGTGTTCACCGTGTCACAGCAACGGTGACGTCCGCCGGCGTCTGCATGTCCCATCCATCCAGCTTGGGCTGAACCTCTGGGGCGATGTGCTAATGGATTCCCCTCCTATTTGTTTTGATAAACGTACAGCTTTTCCTAGAGTCAAAAACGGAGGTGCTTTCTCCGGGCTAAAGAAAACTGCATGGGGATTGCTGGAACTGAGTGAGTCACAGGAAGTCAGCGACTCTCTGAGGCAGCGGTTCTCCACCTTCCTCATGCCGGGACCCTTCCAGACAGCTCCTCCTGTGGTGGTGACCCCCAACCATGAAATTATCTTCATTGCTACTTCATAGCTGTAATTTTGCTACTGTTGTGAATCGTAATGTAAATATCCGTGTTTTCTGATGGTCTTAGGCGACCCCTGTGATGGTCTTAGGCGACCCCTGTGATGGGGTCGATGGACCCCCAAAGGGGTCGCGACCCACAAGTTGAGAACCGCTGCTCTGAGGTCTGACAGCACAGCCTGGGTTCCCCTGGTGGAGCCCGCGGCGAGAGGCGGAGCTAGTGCAGCGAACCCACGTGACCAGCATGAAGGTGGGGGCGACTGGGAGAGGCCTCACCCCTGCTACCAGGAAATCAGAGCTGGAGACCTGACCTTGCTACCTTGGCACGGGTTTTCCGCTCCACCACGAGCAGGGAATCCTTAATGCAAGGCTGTGAGGTCTACATCCCCCGCTCTGCTGCGCTCAAATGCATCCTCTTAAAATCAATAGTCCTGCTTATTACAAACCGGTCCTCTGAGCTATCACCACCCACGACGATGCTTGGAGCAGGCTAATGGTCAAAAGCGTGTTAATCGATTTTCCTATTGGCAAAGAAGCGTGTGCCGAGAGCGGCCTTTTATGCGAGATCGAGTCGGTTCATTTGTCCGCTGATTTAATTTCGACGCAGAGGGCCTGGGAGAAATAAGAAAAACGTTTGGCTGTTCAGGTCGTTCCTCTCTGCGGTGACATTCTGTTCTCTCGTTCCGTCACCTCCAGGAGTTTGCCAACTGGCACTGCCAGGCGCGGGAAACCACTGCAAATTGTGACTTTGGTGGGCGCTTCCTGCCGAGAGTGGGTCGGTGACTCCTCCGTGCACCGTCCACTCCCTCCTGCCAAAGCGCTCCCAGCCCCAGGGCTGCTGGGGACCCATCTCTCCCCCCCGCCCCCAGCAACACCCCAGTTCCATCATCGGACCTCCAGCACTGGAAGAGCAACACGCATAGACGCAATCCTGAAAACGAACGTCTAGTCTGCAGATTGGAGGGGGCGCGGGGGCAGGACCACAGGGTCAAGCGCTCACACTCTCTTCTCTTGGGGCGTCCTCTGTGCTGACTTATCCATCTCTTCCTCCGCTCCCCTGGCTCAGCAGTCATCACTGCATCATCTTGCCTTCACCTGAGAAGGCAGGCAAGCCTTTCCCTGTTGAAGACCTTCTAACGGGGTTCCCAGGGCCACCTGACAGGGGGCTGGCTGAAGTGATGAATGCTCCTTCCTTCTTCCCTGGATCTAGAGCAGTGGTTCTCCACCTTCCTGAGGCCGCGACCCTTTAAGACAGCTCCTCACGGGGTGGTGACCCCCAACTATACAATTATTTCCGTGGCTGCTTCATCACTGTCATTTTGCTCCTGATATGAACTGTAATGTAAATATCTGATAGGCAGGATGTATTTTCCTTGTTACAAATTTAACATAATTAAAGCATAGTGCTTAATCACAAAAGCAATATGTAATTATATCTTGTGAAATATTTAATTCTAATGACAAATAAATAAAATGTTGTCTTGAATCATGGTGTAGCATGGACAACTGTCTTCCTAGGACAACAGTAAACGACATGGCTACACGTTGCTACACCGAGGAGCGGTGTGTTTGTTCCTGAGACCATGGGAACTAGGTGTTTTCTGCTGGTCTCAGGCGACCCCTGTGAAAGGGCCGTTGGACCCTCAAAGGGGTCACGACCCACAGGTTGAGAACCGCTGGTCTAGAGGCTCTGCGCCTGTGAAGACCTCTGAGAACAATTCTCTCATTAGGTATTTCGCCATGTTGAAAATAAAACCCAGTGGAGAATTTGAAAGAGAAGAAAATGAAATATCCTGATACTTTCTACCAGCATGTTAAGAAATAAAAGGAAATAAATAGATTTATCCTCAGATAACAGTAGCATCCTTCTGGCCAAGGAGTAGGTGGTTCCTGGGTTATCCGAGGGAAAAGGACGCATTTGGAAGAAAACATTTTCATACCTTAGCTCTTGTCTAACTTATCCTACACGCAAGATTTCGAAGACCTCCTCTCTGTTCTTTCCTTTCAGGTTTCAGATGCATCCTGATTTTTTAAACGTTAGCCTCCACCCTTTGAAGTTTAGGCGATCGCATTTTAAAGAGTTTTCACCTAATTTAAGAAGTTATTTTTCATTTGTTAAAAATAGAGAGGAACCCACTAATTAAACTCAGTATTTCATGACCTATTAATTCAGCAGCTATTATGATCCACCTTTAATTGGGTTAGCTATAATTATACAATTACATTGCTCTCTGAATCATAAAAGGTTAAGTGCAAGTAATGTTCCCTTTAAAGACTTCGGTGTATGAAAGAACAGATACTTCATCCCGAGGTTAACTGCTAAGCCTTTCCCCCTCTGTTTTTCCTGAAATTGGCTTCCTTACCTCCTGGCTTTTCTGATTCATAAAACCTCTCAGCTCCGCAGCTGGGAAGGCATGCCAGTTAGAGTAACCCTGGCAGCTGTGAGTATGTCCGGACAGCCAACGGGTCCCCTTGGAGGTTTGGAAACAACACCACCGCTGGTCTTTGTGGTTGTGGTGTGGCTCGTGGCCCGGACAAACATTCGTGTGAGCACTGCGTAGCTCTGGAGGAAGATGCTGAGTCAAAAGATGGAGAGGAGGAGGCGGGGCAGCCCTCAGTCTCCCTGGCAGCATCCCGGCCCTGCACCCATGCTCCACAGAGAAAAGCAAAACATCCCGCTGATGAAGGAGGCGATGAGGGAGATCATGGGAATGGAGAGGGTGAGGCTTCCGATGAGGAGGAAGCTGCTGCTGAGAAAGCTCCAGCTGAGAAATCTGGAGGCGATGCTCCAGCCACAAATTCACAAAAACCAAACCAGAATGAGAGAGAACAACGAAAGGACTTACTTCTGTACAAGACATGAAAGCACAAATGCAAGAAACAAAGCAAAAGTGAAGCAACAATCTTTAAAAAAAAATCTTTAAAAAATCATCAACCCCACAATCAAAAGGTCAGAATCCTTCAAAAAACAGGAGAACATCTTGAACACCAAAAGGACCTCGTTCTGTACAAGACATGAAAGCACACATGCAAGAAACCAAGCTCACTGGGTAATCCAGGCATTATGGGTAAAGGAAGCACCAAGATGAGGGAGGAGGAAGAGGAGAGACGAGGGCCAGACGGAGACTCCACAACCCAGACTGCCGCCGCCTTCTCATTTAACCTCAACCCCCTTTCCTGATGGCCGCAGCCACGACCCCCTCCGGCAGAAAGAATCTTCACCTTGACCTCAGGAAGCACTAGTTTCTCTGGTTGCCCCATGGACGCCCTGCCCCTTCTACTTTGCTTTCTACGTGTGCGCTGGCTCAGCTCTCTGAGCATGTTTCAAACACCTTCGTCTCTCCCTCGTTTCTCCATAAATACTTGAACGAATTAAAAAAAAAAGTCAACAGGAAAGTCAGGAACATTCTCCGCTGTGGTAAGAGGATGTGCATTTGCTTGTAAACCTGGGATGGGGGAAGGCAGTACGTATCTGAGACAGCCTGTGTGCTAACGGCGGACTCTCTGCCTGGATGTTTTCCAGGAGCTGTATGCACCAATGTCAGAGGCAGGGCCACTGTCTGAGGGCAGACAGACACACAGACGGTTGAAACCCACCTCCAGCGTTTCCGACACTGGAGGTCTGGCTGAGGTTCAGAATTCACGTGTCTAATAAGCACTTGTAGAACACGGATGCTTCATTACACAAAACACACACGTGTCAAGAGGCAACTTACTGGAAATTCCACCACCTGGACGCTTACTGGAAAACCCTTTCTCCGCTAAGGAGCATCTGAAAACGGTGCTGTCTGCATTCCTCGGGGCGAAAAGAAGACAATGAAGGAAGTTTCTAGTCCTGATTTTTTTTTTTTTTTAACCAACAAAGAGGAGCTTATTCCTGAACCCGAAATAATGGAAATGTTTAAAGAGAAAGAAAAAAAAATCTATGACATTTTAGCAGTTGAGGAAAGTCTAATAAAGCATACCCCCATTTTTAAGAAATTATATCAAAAAAACAATTTCAGAGGCAATAGCTCTCCTAAGTCCCCCCGGGGTTTTTCGCGGCCAGCACATTGAAGGAAGGTGGAGAGTGAAAACTGAAAACCTGATAATACAATCACAAATGATACTGAGGAGGAAAATCTGAGGCTCGGTATCCAAGGAAACCAGCGTGGTTGCTGAGGGCTCTCTTCTGATGAGTTCCTAGTTAAGGAAAATGTGCAAAATGTGCAAAGTATGAATAAAAGAT
Source organism: Lasiurus borealis (assembly GCA_004026805.1). Classification (NCBI taxonomy): domain Eukaryota; kingdom Metazoa; phylum Chordata; class Mammalia; order Chiroptera; family Vespertilionidae; genus Lasiurus; species Lasiurus borealis. The sequence goes on along the minus strand of PVJN01004421.1, from coordinate 20,436 downwards.
ACATGCAAAAGTGAAGCAACCATCTTTAAGAGCGGGACCAAGAGGCTGACCTAGCTGGTATGTCTCATCTCTTCTGAGGACACCGCCGAGTTTTCTCTGAAATGTGCCTAACGCATGTGCAATATAAACACTGGGTAAGAGTGGACATTTTTTTACTTTATTTTATTGATATTTTACAGAGAGGAAGGGAGAGGGAAAGAAACATCGATGAGAGAGAGGCATCGGGTCAGCCGCCTCCTGCACGCCCTCCACTGGAGATGTGCCCGCAAACAAGGTACATGCCCCCGACCGGAATAGAACCCGGGACCTTTCAGTCCGGAAGCTGACGCTCTATCCACTGAGCCAAACCGGTCTCAGCAGCCTTTATCTTTATAAACACACTTGTATATTTATTTATGTAAAACCTCGTCTGAAAATTAAAGTCATCAGTAACTAAACTTCATTGTACTTGCTGAGGACTTCAATGACAAGATTTGCCTAATTTAAATATATTGCACATTTGCTATTCATCTTTTTTAATATCACGGGTGGCTAGACGTTCGTATAATAAATATGCGTTAACCCCGCATTAGTGGAACTTCAAGAAAAATTCATTATGTTCATTATATTCTGATTGATTTCCTTCTGTAATTTAAGTATCCCCATGACAACCACAAATTTTTGCAACTTTCCGAGTAGAAGAGCACCCTCTTGTAGCACTGTCTGCATTTATCAAGTGGTTTCTTTGATGAATAAAAGACCTTCAGTCTCATTTTAGTGAGATTTTCAACAGTCTCTTTAATTGAGAATGAACGATCATATGTACATTATAGCTGATTATTTCACATGATTTTTTTTACTTCATAATGTCCTATTCTTAGGCCAGTCTGTATCCCATTAAAATACTTTTTAGGCAGAAATCGGTTTGGCTCAGTGGATAGAAAGGTTCCAGGTTCGATTCCGGTCAAGGGCATGTACCTTGGTTGCAGGCACATCCCCAGTGGGGGGCATGCAGGAGGCAGCTGATCGATGTTTCTCATCGATGTTTCTAACTCTCTGTCTCTCTCCCTTCCTCTCTGTAAAAAATCAATAAAATATGTTAAGAAATACTTTTTAGCTATGTGTTTACACAAACACTTACATTACAAAATAATACATGTATTATTTGATCACTTGGTAAACTCAGTTGATATCAAAACACTTATAAAATTATAAATCTGATTCTTCGGGTGGGTAAAACCTAGTTTGGGGGTGAGGGATTTCTTTTCAAGTACACTCAGGTGAACCTAAAAACTCTCATTCATAAGGGCGTACAGTCCTTCCCAAATTATCACCATCAACATCGCCTCCTTTTCTGATTTCACTGTTAAATATAAAACTTGGGAAAGTTTTTCCTCCTTTTTCTATTTTTCTTTTAAGAAAATTTTTCCTAATTGTCAAGGTCATGAAACTGAAGAATTGTTGAGTGGACTTATCTGGCATTTTAAATTATTTCCCATCCTTTATTCCCATTCCATCTTCTCGTTTCTCTGAGTCTCCCATCCTCTCTGTCCAGGAACGGAGAGCTGACTGGCTCTCCTCCCACAGTGCTGTTACTGAATTGTTTCCCGTTCTTCTTTAACTTGATTAGATCCTTTGTTGTGTAAACAATCATAACACTGGCTGCATTGCCGTATTTGTGTTGTGGCTGTGTGTGTGTGTGTGTCTGTGTGTGTGTGTGTCTGTGTGTGTGTGTGTGTGTGTGTGTGTGTGTGTGTGTTTCAAGGGAGCTCTGATGATACTTTTCCTCTTGTTCCAGAGGGAGAGGAAGTAAATGAGACAGTGAGTCACCTGTTTACATGCAGCGAGGACAAAGGAAGACGCGCTTTGTTCTCATTTCGTTTTTCTAGTTGTTTATTGGGAGAGAAGATAACGCTCCACGTACCAGTAAGTAGGTGGTGTGACGTGGAGTTTCGCCCTTGAATGTGACATTCATCGGTGGGATTCCTTCTAGTTTGACGTTATGCAAGTCAGCTCTCCTGAGGGGACGATTATAATAATTAAAGGCCAAGTAATGACTCATTTTCAATTTGGGAGCTTTCTAGCATTTTCAAAAAATACGCATTTGAGAGGTTTTTTAATGAATATTATGAGCACATATACTTGAAGAAATGGATATAATTTTCTGAAATAGTCTCTTTTTGAAGGGAAAACCAGATACATATTTTTAATAGACTAAAAATGCATGTATAGTGCTAGTCACAGTATATAGAACATTAAACTATTTAACAATATTTAATATTATTAATTATTTCACACTGGCATTATTTAACACAAGAAATTTTTGATTTTGTCTTCTTCTGAAGTTGACTAAGTAGTTTAATTTTAAAACAAGCCCTTTCATTGTGAAACACCTAATTATGTATCCATGCTTCTGATTATGCATTCTCTAAAATACTTATTGAATGGAACCTACTGTCACTGTCTATAGGAACCTCGAAACATGTACACATTTCATTTGGCTATAAAATACTATGCTGAAAAGAGAAAGCAAAGAGAATATGGTAATGGGCAGTGCCAATTTTAAGATATATTTCCTTTCCAATTTGATAATTGTTTTGAACTTGGTAGTAGCATTAAAAAAAAACATCTATATTATGCCCAGAATCAGAGTGAGTCCAATAATAAAACCTCAGCATTTTTAAAGTAACAGGTACATCATATGATAGAAAGGACAAAACACTCATCTTAACCTTTAGGGAAGGTCTCTTTGGTATAATTGAAAAAAAATAAAAAATAAAAAACACGAGTAAGCTTCTGTATAAGAGAGAAGAGGGTCATGGTGAAGGTCATAGATTCTAGACAACCGTTTGCTCAAGTTCAAATCTCCACTCGGCCACTTCCTCGAGGTGCTATTTTGGAGACACTTCTCATCTTCTGGGAGCCTCCGCTCTTGTCTGTATATTTAGGGTTGTCACAGTGATCAAAAGTGTCCTCATACCTCCGGGCCTTAGAACAGAGAGCGGGATGTAGGAAGTGGCCTATAAACGTGTCCTTATGAGGCCGATGCGACTGGGCTGGAAGCTGGATCCCTTCTTAGGAGAAAAGAAGAAGAAAAGGCAAAGCGGCCGAAACCGGTGTGGCTCAGTGGATAGAGCATCGGCCTGCGGACTGAAAGGTCCCAGGTTCAATTCCGGTCGAGGGCATGTACCTTGGTTGCAGGCAAATTCCCAGTGTGGGGTGTGCAGGAGGCAGCTGATCGATGTTTCTCTCTCATTGATGTTTCTAACTCTCTATCCATCTCCCTTCCTCTCTATGAAAAAAATCAGTAAAATATATTTTTTTTTAAAAAAAGAATAATTTTTAAATTTTGCAAAGTGGAAATGTAAGTGATGACCCAGGAATAAGCAACTGGGTGGGAGAATGAGGGGAGGACTGTCCTGATGGGCTGGGAGGGTGCAGGTGGCCGGGTTGGGGAGCATTCATTAGCAGGGATGGTGCCTCTCTCTATCTGCTCCCCCGGGAGCCAGGCCCCCCACCCCTGGCCCTCAGACAGTTACACTGGCTGCAGGTTTCCCTTTTCCTTTCTTTTACATTTTTCATTGCTGTTAAGATTCTATACCACATCTTGTTTCACATCCTGTGGATGTATGAGCGTGCTATCAAAAGGCCTTTGTCTCAGTTAAAAAAGGAAAAAAAAAGTCTTCGGAGAAACTGCTGGAAGATAGATCCTGGCTGGAGAAACTCGCCGAAGAGCCCTCGATGGCAAATTAATGATTCGGCGATTACCCCCGAGCGCTTCCCGTTTTCAGGCTGGTGGGAGCTAAGCAGAGCTGGTGTAATTACAATAAAGAAAACATAAGCGTTCCGGCTCTAATTTCCAGGGCCTCGCATGCAGTTTTTATTTTTAACCAGAGGCGCGCACCCGGAGGCATCGTTAGGAGAGCGCGGAGACATAAAGAGATCGCAATCAGACCCCACGTTAGGTGGCTGCTTTTGGGGGGGGGCACCCCTTGTCTTTAAAAGAGCTGCAAGATGCCAGGCCGGTGTTTCTCAGAGGTTGAGCGTCAACCTATGTACCAGGAGGTCACTGATTCCCAGCCAGGACACGTCTCATCACTAGTAGGGGGCATGCAGAGGACAGCTGATCAATGATTCTCATCACTGACGTTTCTATCTCTCTCCCCGTCTCCCTTCCTCTCTGAAATCGATTACACACACACACACACACACACACACACACATATATCTTATTACATTTTCTCTTTTTAAAATATGTTTTATTGATTTTTTTATAGAGGAGAAGAGAGGGACAGAGAGCTAGAAACATCGATGAAAGAGAAACTTCAATCAGCAGCCTCCTGCACACCCCCCACTGGGGATGTGCCTGCAACCAAGGTGCATGTCCTTGATCAGAATCAGACTGGAACCCTTCAGTCTGTAGGCCGATGCTCTATTTACTGAGCCAAACAAGTTAGGGCTTTTATACACACACACACACACACACACACACGTACATGTACATGTATATATTATTTTTTTAATATATATTTTATTGATTTTCCACAAAGAGGAAGAGAGAAGGATAGAGAGCTAGAAACATCAATGAGAGAGAGACATCCATCAGCTGCCTCCTGGACACCCCCCACTGGGATGTGCCCGCAACCAAAGGCACATGCCCTTGACGGAAATTGAACCCAGGACCCTTCAGTCCATAGGCCGACGCTCTATCCACTAAGGCAAACCAATTAGGGCTAAAATATATTTTTTAAAAATAAAAAAAATAGCTTCAAGACTTCTCATCCCAGGATTATGGGCACCAGTAGCCACAGAAACAAGCAGGAGCACACAGAAAAACTGGTATCTAATAATTATGGAAAAGACTAAATCACGGAGGGCACACACCGTGGCTTGAAGGAGCACACTGCAGTCCAAAGGGCTTACGACGACAAGCACCGAGCTTCAACGACTTCCCTTCATGTGTCGTTGTCAGCGGAACATAAAGAGAATGAATGTCCGATTGTGCCGCCTCTGGCTGCCGTTCCCACTGACCCCTCCACCCTCACTGTCACTGGCCCCACCGCCCGCGGGGGGCCAGGGAGGCAGCGCCCGCTCCCGCCCCCCAGCCCTGAGCTCCCGGACGCTGTGATCTCTGGAGCAGCTAGCACTTCGCTCCGAGGTCTGATGTGCCCCAGGTGCCAATAAGCAGACGCGGAGCGGTATGGATGCCTGTTCTACAGAACGGCCTCGGCTGTGATATACATTTTTAATGCAACGAGCTGGCTGCGTCAGGAAGAGCAACTCCAGGATGAAGGGAGTCACGAAAATTCATCGGAAATGCCGCCTCTCATTAAGGAGAGCCTGCCCGGACGCTTGGGAGAAGTGCTGGGTGAGGAGAGGGCATTGCTCCAGGCTGTGGCTCAGGCGCACCTGCAGGCGGCACGGAGCTGTCCAAGGTTCTGGAAATGGAGCTGTCCAGGGTGCTGGGAGGGGAGCTGTCCAGGGTGCTGTTCCCCAGGACAAGGCCCAGGGACCTTCTGCTCCTCCCAGCACCCCACTGGCTGGGCCCAGCACCTTCTGGAGGGAGGCTCTTTACAACGTTTAACAGACCAATCTCATGACGGAAACTAAAACCGCCACTTGCAGGGTGATTCTGGCGTGTCCCCTAGCGCATAATTATTCCACAGTGGTCCACAGAAAAGATATACCTGCCCTGACACAAGTATACTCCTCCTTACACAAGTATACCCCGCCCTGACACAATATACCCTGCCCTGACACAGGTATACCCTACCTTATACAAGTATACCCCGCCTTACACAGGTATACTCTGTCTTACACAAGTGTACCCTTCCCTGACACAGGTATACCCCCCCCACCTTACACAAGTATACTCTGCCTTACACAAGTATACTCTGCTTTACACAAATATAATCTGTCTTACACAAATATACCCCATCCTGACACAAGTACACCTGTCCTTACACAAGTATCCCCACCCTGACACTACACTGTAATTTCTTTGCTCCACTCCTGGTTTTCACTGATCGGGTCATCTGTCTTACACTCAAGCCCTTGAAAAGGCTTGTAGACCCTCCCTGCCCCCACATAGTACGGGTCGGGGGCAGTTCTCCCATGCCCTCTGCATTCAGTCCTGTCCTAACCTCCCAGCTAGCAACCGGAGGAGGAGGAGGAGAAGCTCCCCAGCCTCTCGCTGGTCCTCAGGTCCAGTCCCTGCTGCCCGGCCGGAGCACAGGCCGGATTCCGCACCAGTGCACCCTGTCACTCTCTTCCGAGCGCTCAGGAGGGGCCACACCACTTCCTCTGGGCTTTTCTCCCCGAGACAGGACCTGGGAGGGCACCGGCCTTCTGAAAGGCTCTCCAGGGCCTCCCCTTCCAGCCACAGGGCCATACCAACCACCGGACCACGCAGCTGCCCACCGTGAGCCGCGGGAGCAGTGCAGTGAGGAGCCCAGCCTGTCCTCATGGCTTAACATGAGCCCGAGTCTAGGAGGATGGAGAGACTGTGGGAATGGAGGAGGACCAGGTTTTAAGTTTCTAGTGAAAATAAAAGCAGAGAGGACTGGAGGTGGGAGGTTAATTTCGAAGGTGAGTTCTCTAGGCCAGCGGTGCAAGCAGAAGGTAAAGACTGGACTGCTGCCGAGACCGGTGTGGCTCAGTGGATAGAGCGTTGGCCTGCGGACTGAAAGGTCCCGGGTTCGATTCCGGTCAAGGGCATCTACCTTGGTGGCGGGCACATCCCCAGTAGGGGGTGTACGGGAGGCGGCTGATCTATGTCTCTCTCTCATCAATGTTTCTGGCTCTCTGTCCCTCTCCCTTCCTCTTTGTACAAAATCAATACAATATATTAAAAATAAAAAGACTGCACTGCCCTCACACACACTCCTCTTGGTACTTGGGATGCCAGGAGGACGGGGCCACTCCTGTGGGGAGGCCACAGTGATGAGAGCTGCCAAGTCTCCCTAGGGGGCATGCACAGGTGGCAGCACAGTGGGCGGAAGCTGTGCCCCTGGCAGGCCTGCTCCTGGTCTGGCCAGAGAGAGCTGGGCCGGGAGAGGAGGAAAGACAGGGACTATTCCATGCTGCCGTGGTCCTGGCTCAGGAGTCCTGCGGGGCTTCTCCAGGGGCTAGGGCAGATGTGTTCAGGGGGGAAGGAGGCTGGAGGTCCCATCATAGCGGTTAGGGGGTGGTCACCGGGGAAACGCGTTCCTGCAGGAGAAGGATGCGTTCATGCATGATCTAGAACGGAGTGCACCAGGCGGCTGCCTGTCTTTATGTCCTGCACAAACCTGTGATCCACCCTAGCCCGCCAGGACAACACTGGGCATCCAGGAGGGCCTGCGGAGAGCGGTCCTTCACACTGGCCAATACTGAGGCAAGACCTACTTTCAGAGAGGCCACGTGGACAGGGTACCTTGGCCTCCACATCGAGTCTACTTTTTTTTTAAGAAGTTTATCTTATTTTTTTTAATATATTTTATTGATTTTTTACAGAGAGGAAGGGAGAGGGATAGAGAGTTAGAAACATCAATGAGAGAGAAACATGGATCAGCTGCCTCTTGCACGTCCCCTACTGGGGATGTGCCCACAACCAAGGTCCATGCCATTGACCGGAATTGAACCGGGGACCTTTCAGTCCGACACTCTATCCACTAAGCCACACCGGTTTCAGCTGGAGTCCATTTTTAAAGGACTAGCGTCAGCACCAGAATCAGAGATTCCCCACCAGCCTGTTTACAGGCGCGGAGTTCCCTGGCACCTCGGCTGCTGGCATGGCTTCTAAGGTTCTGTGTTCCTGTAAACGTCAGGAGCGGTCTGGAAGCAGGTCGCTCCTCTCAACTGCAAGGCGTCTTATTCGGGGTTGTTACAAAGACTGGCCATGATAGCATCCATGAAGGTAGCTAGAAGGATGCCTGCACATAGCAGCTGGTCACTAAATATTTATTTCAGTAGCAGTCAGCATAAATTACAGCCTAGCAAAAAGGAGATGCATTTATTAATCTCAGAATCATTTGATCCATTAGTGATGCCTGGTTTATTGAACTGATACTTGTATTTGTCTAATAGGAACAGAAGAGCTATGTTGCAATAACCTACAGGCTACTGATATTAAAGAATCGGGGTGTGCTGAAAACTATTTTCTAACTGTTTTTATAAGCAGAGACAACTACAGCTGGGAAGTTCACCAAAACCCGAGTGCCGGAGATTAATCAGTATGCACGGGAAGGATGAACCGGTCATCGGTAAGCTGCCTTTAGAACCCTACAATTTAGAATCTTAGGCATAAAAATATTAATTTGGTAGCTCATTTGCACTGTATGTCAAGGTTAACTTCAGAAATTACTTCAAGAGTCGCTAGAGAGCTACATTTAAATATTTGAATTATTACTCTCAGTAATACTGTAAGTCTAAGAATTAACTTATTTGCTCAATAGATATATTAGGACACTATAAAAGAAGTACATTTTACACATGAAAAGGTAAAGACTAAACCAAATTATATTGTCATGTAATTTTTAATGTTAACATACATAATGTGAATGCATTTTATACTTCATGATACATATACCTAAATAATAGTATTATTATTATTAATATATTTTTATTGATTTTGGAGAGGGAGGGAGAGGGAAAGGGAGAGAAAAAAGAAACATAAAATGAAGAGGGAGAATCATTGACCAGCTGCCTCCTGCACCCCACACTAGGGATCGAGCCCACATCCCGGGCATATGTCCTGACCTGGAATCAAACCATGACCTCTTGGCTCATAGGTCGGCACTCAACCACTGAGCCATGCCAGCCGGGCCATAATGGTATTATTATTATTTTAAATGTATTTTATTGACTTATTACAGAGAGGAGGGGAAAGGGAGAGAGAGTTAGAAACATTGATGAGAAAGAAACATCAATCAACCGCCTCTGCACCCCCCACTGGGGATGTGCCTGAAACCAAAGTACATGCCCTTGACCGGAATGGAACCTGGGACCTTTGAGTCCACTCCAATGCTCTATCCACTGAGCCAAACCAGTAAGGGCAATAATGGTATTATTTTTGAAAAATTATTTATTTCCATGGGTAATTTTGCACCCAACTCTCCACTACATTTTCCCTGGCACATGCCCACTTTGCATCTGCTGATGCATGCGTCACAGGTGCCAGTTTCAGCATCACCAGACCAACCGCGACGGAGCAAGCTGCCCATCATGCATTCTGCCAACCACGTGATGTTCTAATTAGACCCCCTAAAATCAACATCCAGAAGACAGATCATGACTCATGATGGCTAATGCCTGTTGGTTTACCACGCTCGTGTCCTGGGGGAGAAATGCACACCTGTGCTCTGAAAAGTGCATACGCTGGGCTCCAGACGGTCTCCCGTGTGTGTGTGTGTGTGTATGTTGAAAGATGCTGACCTGCTTCAGGTGCCAAGGTGCATTCCAGTGCTGAAAACACTGTGCGCTCGAGTAGGGCGAGTGTGCTGATGCGACCAAGCATGCCAGAGATGGCTGATGCCCATGGGGGTGCAGGGGGGTGGGAGAGAGGAGCTTCCACCAGACCACTGGCCCACATCCACCTACATCAGCTCCCTCGCTTTAGCTACAGTTTTATCAACATTCCCTCACTGTGGCGGAGAGGGTGAGTGCGTGCCTCTTCAATCTGCAGGCAGAGGAAATTAAATGCAATGCTAATTCCGTGACCCAGGTCTGGATTGGAGACCCCGTTACTTTGAAAACGGGAAGGTTTTCTAGGTGCCCCCAGGGGCTCTCTCGGGGTCCTTTAATTCGAGGACTCCACACACCTGACTCGGCCACGTGACACTTCAGTCTTTAGAATCCAGGTGTATGACTTGTGTCAAACAGAAATGTGAGGTGTGCATGGGGTGAGGGTGTGTGCGAGTCACCAAATAATTCAGAACAGGGTGTCCACAATCTTTGGTGGACAGGGCAGAGCTCTGGTGGGGGAGAGATGGGTCTGGTTGGGGGGAGGGTACGGCTTGAGGACACAAGCATGTACAGTGGTACCTGGAGATACGAGTTTAATTCGTCCCGTAACCTTGAGGCGTGGGAAACTATGAGACACTCGAGTCGAGGTAAACTGGTGGGTCGTGTGCAGCTGGCCGATCCGCGCGATGACTCCTATCTCAACTGTTGCTCGTATTTCAAAGCAAAAATCGCTCACTTGATGGCTCGTATCTCAAAAAAAACCCTCGTATGTTAGGGCACTCGTATCTGGAGGTGCCACTGTACTGTCACCATGAGCATTTCCCTCCCACGTCAGCGCAGTGAGCACGCTGACATCAACCTCTGGTTGAGATGTGACTGGTCCTATCTCCTCAGGTTCCACAGACTCAGAAGGGCAGAGTTTCTGTTCAGAAATCACTTCAGTGCCTGTGAGTCTCCGGAGGACCACAGACGGAACTTCCCATCAACCCGAATCCCTTTCAACATCTATTTAATTTGTGTGGGAGCAACGCGTAAATCAGCATCTCTTTCTAATCATCTCTGTGTGGTGCCCATGCCCCAGACTGCTGATGGTGTCAAACTGGAAGGCGGGCGCCTTAAATACCAGCGAGTTTTTAACTCAGAGCTTCCTCGGAGGAGTAAGTTTCTATCATTAACCGAGGTGGCTGTCCTCGTCACCCTGGCAAAGCAACAGGGATTGGGGAGCCCTGTCTGTGGAGGAAAGAATCAAGGGGAGAAGGCATGGGTGTTTAATGAAAAAAGATAGCCCTAGTCGGATTGGCTCAGTGGACAGAGCATCGGCCCATGGACAGAGGAGTCCTGGGTTCCATTCTGGGCAAGGGTCTTGGTTGAAGGCTCCATCCCTGGCTCTGGTTGGGCACGTTTAGGAGGCAACCACTCGATGTGTCTCTCTCACATAGATGTTTCTCTCTCCCTGTCCCTCTCCCTCCCTTCCACCCACTCCAAACATCAAAGGAGAAATACCTTCAGGTGAGGATTAACAACAAATAAATAATAACTAAAAATAAAATAATGAGTGTGAAAATCCTACAAACACTTGGCTTACCTAGCTGATTGGGAAGCATTATTACTGACACTAAGACTGTGTGCGAGATTTTTTTATCAAACTCAGATTTTTATATATATACATATATTTTATTGATTTTTTTTCAGAGAGGAAGGAAGAGTTAGAAACAGCAATGAGAGAAAGACATTGATCAGCCGCCTCCTGCACGCCCCCCACTGGGGATGTGCCTGCAACCAAGATACATGCCCTTGACCGGAATCGAACCCAGGACCCTTCAGTCCACAGGCCGATGCTCTATCCACTGAGCCACACCGGTTTTGGCTCAAACTCAGATTTTTTTCAGACAGGCATGCATTTGGGTCCACAGAGTAGGCTGACTCCCTCGAGCCTACGGTTCTAGGTCACGGCTTCTCGACGGACGGGGAGAGGGAGGCCTGTGGGTATTTCTGGGATCCCCGGATTGTCGTTCTCTTTGAAGTCAGCTTAGAATTCCCCCGGGAGCTGGCAGCGCTGCCCAGCAGCTGCCCAAGGAGCAGAGACTAAAAGAGGGAAACTTAGCAAGCAGAGACTAAAAGAGAGGGGAAATTAGCAAGCAGAGACTAAAAGAGGGAAACTTAGCAAGCAGAGACTAAAAGAGGGAAACTTAGCAAGCAGAGACTAAAAGAGGGAAACTTAGCAAGCAGAGACTAAAAGAGGGAAACTTAGCAAGCAGAGTAAAAGAGAGGGGAATTAGCAAGAAGAAACTAAAAGAGAGGAAAACTTAGCAAGCTCGGCCTGTAGAGAGTGAGTCCTCTCCCAGGGCTAGAAAAATATCTACAACTCCCCACACCGTGATCAGCTGAGAGCGGGCATCAGACTCATGGCGCACTGCCCAGGGGCTCACGGAAATTTTTAGTTTGTGAAATGAGAAGGAAAGCCAATGGGAAAGTGATAAAAATGGCAACTTATTCAAAATCTAACTATTCTTTCGAGTCAAACTCATGTCTATCTCCTTTCTGAGGGTTTCCCGGCTGAGGACCCAGCCTTTGCTCAATCGCTCCTTTCTGCCGGCTACACATGCATCGTGGTCTGACTATTCTATCCACACACCTTCCAAAAGGGCTGGGCGCTCCTACAGGGGGCTGGGCGCTCCTCCCCAAAGAGAAGAGATGAGCTGAGAAAGCGTCCTTCCTGGCCCCTCAGTGCCACCAACACAGCAGGTGCAGGAGAACACGTCTGGTGATTCTTCCTGGTTAACAAAGGCCAAGCGGGGAATTGCAACGGAAAAAATTGAGCTTGCTTCCTGTTTTTATGTGTAAAACCCCGAGACAAGAATTGTATTCAAGAAGGAGCAGGGCGGAAGGTGTAGAGAGGGCATCAGACAGACAGATGGCACTGGGGACTAATTCTTCTCTTGGAAAGTAGATCGTCTAACTATTCCCTTGTCCGTCTGCGGCTCAGCACGGAGGAGCGTGTGACCAGCAGCCTCATTAAAGCAGGTCCCTGCGGCTCGTCGTGACTCACGTCTTGATGAAGCCGTTATTCTGGGAATCCAATGTGCTAGTTCTGCTCCTCTCAGGACGCCCACAGTAATAACATGGAACTTAATTCCTAATGACTGTGTATTCCGTGAATCGCCACTGCACAGCTCAATCTCCGTATGGACCCGGCGTCTAATAAAACTTAACCACGCGAAGATTTATCCCAGGGACGCCTTCGAGAAGCGAGGGGCTGCTCTCAATGCTCGGTGTGGAGGGTCTGCAGGTCTGGCTCAAGGAAAGCCTCTCAATCAGCGGTTCTCAACCTGTGGGCCGCGACCCCTTTGGGGGTCGAACGACCCTTTCACAGGGGTCGCCTAAGACCAGCAGAAAACACCTATTTCCCATGGTCTTAGGAACCCACACACCGCTCCTCGGTGTAGCAAAGTGTAGCCGTGTCGTTTACTGTTGTCCTATGAAGACTGTTACCCATGCTACACCACAATTCAAGACAAAATTTCATTTATTTGTCATTAGAAATAAATATTTCACAACCTATAATTACATATTGTTTTTGTGATGAATCCCTATGCTTTAATGATGTTCATTTGTAACAAGGAAAATACATCCTGCCTATCAGATATTTACATTACAGGTCATAACAGTAGCAAGATGACAGCGATGAAGTAGCCACGGAAATAATTTTATGGGTGAGGGTCATCACCCCATGAGGAGCTGTCTTAAAGGGTCGCGGCCTTAGGAAGGTTGAGAACCGCTGCTCTAGATGATGGAAAAGTCCTTCTCCATCCCTCCGTCTCTCCTCCCTCACTGCCCTGGGCTGCCAAACGTCACGCCATGTTAACATGATTCCCGTCCGTTTCATTCCTTTCTGCGTCCCCAGAACAAGACACACCACATTGAATGAATGAATGAGCCGTTTACCTGACCAGTTCTCTGGGCAGCTCCAAGCCCAGGTCAAAGCCTTGAACTCCTTTTTGTTCAGGATCGGGGCTAAAGGTGAAAAGTCACAGGCTCATCAGTCTACGGCAGTGGTTCTCAACCTTCCTAAGGCCACGACCCTTGCCTACAGTGCCTCACGGGGTGGTGACCCCCAACCATGAAATGTTGCTACTGTGATGCATCGTGATGTAAATATCTGCATTTCTTGATGGTCTTAGGTGACCCTTGTGAAAGGGTCATTTGACCCCCAAAAGGGTTGCGACCCACAGGTTGAGAACCGCTGGTCTACGGGGTCACCATTTCCCTTAGCAACAGCTCAGACAGGCTGCACAGCGGCTTAGTATTCCAAGGATAGTTTCCACTGGGGTTTCACTGCCTGGGAAAGGGGCCTTCTAGAATTTTGGGAGCCTTTGACCTCCGAGGCGGAAAGTGTGTGTATGTGTGTGTATGTGTGTGTGTGTGTATGTGTGTAAGTGTGTGTGTGTGTGTGTGTGT